>JAUDJI010000093.1:23908-39094 GCA_037389245.1 Oryzias sinensis | reverse complement strand
AAGACCAGAGAGCAGGGCATTACAATAATCCAATCTGCTGGTAATAAAAGCATTAGCACCTCTGTACTGGCAAGAGAGAGAAATGGGCGGACTCTGGATATATTTTTTAGATGATAAAATCCTGTTTTTGTGATGTTTTTAATTTGTGGGATAAAATTCAACTCAGAGTCAAAATTGATACCCAGGTTTCTCACACACTGAGAAGTTTTGTAATTCTTTAGTTTAGATAAAACTATCTCTCTCTTGTCTTCAGAACCGATCACTAAAACCTCTGTTTTGTCCTGGTTTAGCTGTAGGAAGTTCTCTGCCATCCATGACTCAATGTCTAAAATGCATTTTAAGAGTGTGTTGACCGACTCTTCATCATCAGGAGACACAGCGATGTAGAGTTGAGTGTCATCAGCATAGCTGTGGAAACAAACGCCATGCCTCCTGATGACGTCCCCCAGTGGCAACATATATAGATTAAAAAGTAGTGGGCCTAGAATTGAACCTTGGGGGACCCCACAGTTACTGTCAAAGACCTTTGAGGAGCAAGTATCCATACTTACGTAAAAACTTCGATCTGTGAGATAGGAATAAAACCACTTTAGTACAGTACCAGAGATGCCCAAACCTCTCAGTCTGTTGAGTAAAATACTGTGATCTACGGTGTCGAAAGCAGCACTGAGATCCAGTAGGACCAGAACTGAGAGTTTCTGACAATCCAGGTTACATCTAATATCATTTACTATTTTAACAAGGGCCGTCTCTGTGCTGTGGTTTGTCCTAAAACCAGATTGATATTTTTCAAATATGTTATTTCTAATTAAAAACTCATTAAATTGGATTAAAACAGTTTTTTCAATCATTTTACTTAAAAATGGCAAGTTGGATACTGGACGATAATTGTTATAGTTGTTTGGATCTAAATTACTCTTCTTCAGAAGAGGCCTCACCACTGCCGTTTTAAAGGCTGTATTATTATAATACAACCCTGCATCAGTCAACAGGGGAATCCCCCTTTTTCATCATGTTTGGGCAGGAGCCAAGGCTCCCTGTAGATTTTCTTTTAATCTTTCCTTATACTCGTGCTGCCACATTAAGTTTCTTGGTCAGCTGATCTATTCCTTTGGCAGGTAGCTCCGCCCCCAGCCTTGAACATAAAATACCAGCAGAGGCTCTTCACTCTAAAACAGCATAGATTTAGTGTCTGTTTAAGCACCAGGACTGAGAACCAGAAGCAGACCTAAAGGCTATGTGACATGAAAGATCTGGTTCTGATCCAAGCTCGGTTCTGAATGATCACCAGAACCAGGTCTGTGGGAAAGACCTGTCAGTCTGCTGCAGTTTGACCTCCTCATATCTCTTCATAAGGAGCTGCTGCTCTGTGGGTCAGAAATCTGCTGCAACTGTTTGTCCATTGAAATCTGCAGTTGTGGAATTGATTCATGTTTTTTTTCAAAGAACACAGAACATGAACTTCTCCCAGATGTGAAAACCTAGATGGACTTAGGTTCTCCTGTTAAGTCTGGTGCATAAAAACAACATTTGTAACCATTAGATAAGGAAAAAGCAGGACTTTTAACTCAAGCAGAATGTGGTTTTCTTTTTACTTCTATCCAACAGTCCTCTGCTGTTTCCTCTGCACTGATGTCTATCTGACACTTTCTGCTGAAAACAGAGAAAACCAGACAGAACTTCTTGTAGAAAATCAACATTTGAATGAATCCTGACCTGAGAGTCTCCAGTTTACAGTCTGGACTCTCCAATCCAGCAGACAGCAGCTTCACTCCTGAATCCTGCAGGTTGTTGAAACTCAGGTCCAGAAATCTGAGTCTGGAGGACTGAGAGCTGAGAACTGAGGACAGAGCTGCACAGCTTCTCTCTGACAGATTACACTCTCTCAGTCTGAAGGAAACAAAGACAGACAGCAGTTATTGAATCTTTCATGTTTCCATCAGATTCATTTGTTCACTGAAGGTGATTTTCCTGAGAGTTCTTACAGAGCTTTGTTGGAGGCTTTGACCACTGGCAGCAGCCTCAGAAGAGCCTCCTCTGAACGAGAGTATTTCCTCAAGTCAAACTCTTCCAGATCTTCTTCTGATGACAGTAAGATGAAGACCAGAGCAGACCACTGAGCAGGAGACAGTTTCTCTGTGGAGAGATGTCCTGACCTCAGGAACTGTTGGATCTCCTCCACTAGAGAACCATCATTCAGTTCATTCAGACAGTGGAACAGGTTGATGCTTCTCTCTGCAGACAGATCCTCACTGATCTTCTTCTTGATGAACTGGACTGTTTCCTGATTGGTCTGTGAGCTACTTCCTGTCTGAGTCAGCAGACCTTGTAGGAGACTCTGATTGGTCTGCAGTGAAAGACCCAGGAGGAAGCGGAGAAACAAGTCCAGGTGTCCGTTTGGACTCTGTAAGGCCTTCTCCACAGAACTCTGGTAGAACTGGACTGGACTGATTTGTTTCAGTTTGAGAATCTTTAAGGATTTTTTCTTCCGTTCCTCCATGAGGTTGAGTCCAGAGGTGATGAAGGTCAGGTGGACATGAAGAGCAGCCAGAAACTCCTGAACACTCAGATGGATGAAGCAGAAGACCTTGTCCTGGTACAGGCCTCTCTCCTCTCTAAAGACCTGTGTGAACACTCCTGAGTACACTGAGGCTGCTCTGATATCGATGCCACACTCTGTCAGGTCGGATTCATAGAAGATCAGGTTTCCTTTCTGCAGTTGCTCAAAAGCCAGTTTTCCCAGAGACTCCATCATCTTCCTGCTCTCTGGACTCCAGTGAGGATCTGTCTCAGCTCCTCCATCATACTTGACCTTCTGGACTTTGGCCTGAACCACCAGGAAGTGGATGTACATCTCAGTCAGGCTCTTGGGCAGCTCTCCTCTTCCTCTGCTCTTCAGCAGATCCTCCAGAACTGTAGCAGTGATCCAGCAGAAGACTGGGATGTGGCACATGATGTGGAGGCTTCTGGATCTCTGGATGTGGGAGATGATCATGCTGGCCTGCTCTTCATCTCTGAACCTCTTCCTGAAGTACTCCTCCTTCTGTGGATCATTGAACCCTCTGACCTCTGTCACCATGTCAACACACTCAGCAGGGATCTGATTGGCTGCTGCAGGTCGTGTGGTTATCCAGAGGAGAGCAGAGGGAAGCAGGTTCCCCCTGATGAGGTTTGTCAGCAGATCAGCCACTGAGGTGGACTTTCTAGGGTCCTTCAGGATCCGGGTCTTGTGGAAGTCCAGAGGAAGTCGCCACTCATCCAGACCATCAAAGATGAAGAGGACCTGGAAGTCTTCAAAGCTGCAGATTCCTGCTTGTTTGGTTTCAGGGAAGAAGTGATGAACAAGTTCCACCAAGCTGAACTTCTCCTCTTTCAGCACATTCAGCTGTCTGAAAGTGAATGGAAATGTGAAGTGGAGGTTCTGGTGGGCTTTGCCTTCAGCCCAGTCCAGAGTGAACTTCTGTGTTAAGACTGTTTTCCCGATGCCAGCCACTCCCTTAGTCATCACGGTTCTGATTGGTTCTGGTCTTCCAGCTGGGAGTTGGAAGAGCTCTTCTTGTCTGATGCTGGTTTCTGCTCTGTCTGCTTTCCTGGATGCTGCTTCAATCTGTCTGACCTCATGTTCTTCATTCAGCTCTCCTCTTCCTCCCTCTGTGATGAAGAGCTCTGTGTAGATCTCATTCAGAAGGGTTGGGCTTCCTGCTTTAGCCATCCCCTCAAACACACACTGGAACTTCTTCTTCAGACCAGATTGGACTTCATGTCGACAAACTGCAGCAGATCCTGAATGAAGACAACAAACAGTAAATCAACTCTCTGCAGCCCTGAATGACGAGGGTTTGAATCCCTGTGGTTCCATGTGTTCAGACATCAGGAAATCTGAAACCTTCAGAGAAATCCTCTTACTGCTCTGCAGTCCATCAGCCAGCTCCTCCTGCTTCATTCTCCTCAGGAAGTTCACTGTGATCTTCATCACTGACTCTCTGCTGCTCCTCTGCTCTTCATCTTCATCCTCCAGCTCCTCCTCTTCCTCCCTGTGACTCAGAAGCTTCTGGATCTTCTTCAGCTCCTTCTTGACAAAAGTGACAATGTTGTCCTCCAGCAGCTGCAACAGAATTCCAGATGAATGAGCCAATCAGAGTGAAGTCATGGAGCCAAACATCAGCTCCATGTTGGACACACTGACAATCCACTGGTGTCCAAAGTGCAGCATGGAGACGACTGTGGACAGAATGATGGAAAGTAGTTGTTGTTCATGTACAGACCAGAAAGATGGAGTCCAGCTGTGTTTGATGCTGCTGGACAGACGGACCACTGGGAGTCTCTGAGCTCTGCTGGTCCAGTCTGTGGACAATCAGCACCAATCAGATCCTACTGGACCCACTGGTGTCCTGCAGACACTCAGTAGAATCTACTAGATCTATTCTGTGTTTGTGGACAAGCTACAACAGTCACTGCTGCACACATGGAGATAAAAATGTCTGTGAGAAAGAACGTTTACATAAACTCACCTCTTTGTACCAGATGATGATTTAAATTCAATAGGATGACCCTTTGAATGGTCACTCCTGAAGGAAACACAGCTGGGTTCAGATCCAGATCCAGTTCTGAGTCTCTGATGGAACCTGATAGAAAAACATTTGTTTAGTTAGAAGTGAGTTTCTGTCATGATGGTGTTTGATGAGTTCTTTTGGATTTGGATCATCTCAGATCAGAAATGCATCATGAATGCTGTTGTTTTCAGAACAGCAATGATTCCAACATTCATTCTGACTCACAGATGAATCAGAGTTTCAGAAAACTGGATCATTGATTCTTTCTTACTTGACAACAAGTATGGATGAATAATGTCATTCTCACTGGAGTACCAATCAAGCCTCGAGCGAAGCTGACAGCAGGACCTAGCACTGCTAATGCTAATAGCACTAGCATAGCTTGCAGTCCTGAAACGGAGAATGGTGAAGAGTCTCTGGAACACCAAATGGAAACATTCCTCACATCTAAAGGGATTTCCCTGGATCTCAACACCATGGAGACCTGCCACCTGCTCCCCAGGAGAAAGGAGACGGATAAACCAGCGATCCTCATCAGGTTTGTGAATCAAAAACACAAGCTAGCTCTGATGAATCAACGTAAAAATCTCAGAGGATCTGCTGCTTATCTGAACGACCATCTGACCAGAAGGAATGCTGAAATCTCCAAACATGCACGGCTTCTCAGGAAGCGTAAGCAGATTGAGAACTTGGGTTTAAAGGCTGCAGGATTCACCTCAAACCGCTCGGTCCAGAGGACCGGGCCAAGGTTCTGGTTGTAAACACCATGAAGGACTTTGAGAAGTGTCTGATCACGGTCGTCTGAAACAACGTGGAGTAATAAATCAAAGAACCAAATAATTTCAAGGAATATGACGCCTGGATTCATCACTTTCTCTGTATGTCTGACGTAACCTGAATAACAGCAGAAAGTTCTGACCTGCAGACAACTTGACCTCAACTTTCAGCGCCGCTGATATCAGCTGAAGAAGGATATGGACCTGAATCTAATGTCTGCAGACATAACATCAAAGAGAACTAGAAACTCTGTTTAAACCCAGAAGAACGGCTGTTAATCAGCAGAAGAAGAAATACCAACCTTGGTCATTCGACAGATTATGGACCCTTTTTATTTTCCCTTACAGCATTACTCTATTATACAAAAATAATTAAAAAAAATACAAAAAAATATAAAAAAGTAAAACAAATGATTAATCACTGATTGAAAATGGTTAAATTGATTGACTTTTAATATTACTTCACTTGCTCCAAAAAATTGATACGTTGATTCATGATTTTTCCTAATGTAACATAAGGCACATATTATGTTATTATATTTACACATAATTTTGCACGTATTTTTAACTTTTGATACTTGATCAAATTTTGCTATGAAAACTCCTGAAACAGTGTTGTGTCTATTTTACTGATACAGTATTATGTTTTATTCATATGAATGACTTTTATAAGTAACTTAATCTGCATATATTTTAGATGACTGATCTGCATTTGCCGTGTTGATTTCTAAAAAGTTATTATTACATAATAATTTAGTAATTCATCTTTGTCATGTGCTTTATTGATACTTTATGATTCTTAATTCTGTCTGATAAAAGCTAAGAACCGGATATTGATAAATCATGTAATAAAATGGTTATAATATAACGGGGTGGGATTATATAAATTCACTTCCTTCCACTCCCTTTCAAGCAATATTTATTAATATGTCTATTTATCCTAAGTTTGATTAGTTACTGTATGAATGTAGAACTGATGATTATATTGTTTTTGTGTATTCTTATTTGATTGCTTGAAATAAACCATTTCAAATCAGATTCTCATTTAGAGCAGAAGAAAACGAAGAATTTCATGTTTGAGTTTGTGTATGAGAAACGAAGAAAAACTCAGATATCCGTATGAAAGACTTTCACTTAAATCTTTGACTAAACTGTTTTTTTTCTGATCCAAACATTTGTTCACTTTAGAAAATATGAAATGTTGTATTTCTGTAGAAAGTTTCTCCACCATCTCTGCTCTCAGAGACTCTCTGATCTTCTTCAGATTCAGGTCAAAGCTCTGCTCTCTGTTTGGGATTCTGAACTCTCAGTCATCGCTTTACTTCACCAACTTTCTCTGAGGATTCCTGAACTCCAGAGGACACTTGGACTTGCTCTGATTTTAGTCTTTGAAACAATTTTGGAGCAGAAGAAAGGGGGGAGGAGCCAATATGTCAATCAGAAATACTTCAGATAAGACATCATGGCTGACATTTTAAAGACTGTTTAGAATTTGGAGCCAAAGTTTCTGTTTGGGTTTTGGTTTTTCCACAAACAATCAAATCCCATCTAAACACTGTCTGTGGAAAAAGATTCATCAACAGATCTCTGTTCACTAGAAACTGCTTCTTACTGTGAGTCTGAAGGTCCTGGTTCAGTTCTGAAATCTGGAGGTTGATCTTTGGACCGGTCACTCTTCATGGAGCCACAGCTGGAGGCTGCAGACTGGACTCTCTGTGTGACCTGTTGACCTCTGCAAACACCAAACCATCAGAGTGTTGGAGGATCTGCTTCTTCATGAACAGCTGATGGACTTTGACATGAACACAGACTGAGCTGTTTAGTCTGGAATAACATGACATGTTTGGATCAACAGTTTCCAGCTTTCAGCATTTTCTGTCAGTCAATCCAGACTTTTTTCTAGAAAAGCTGATTCCAATTCTCCATGTAGAAATGGAGAAATTCTGAGAGCAGAAAGTCCAACTAGAACAATGTGATGTTTGGAAAGCATGAAAATCTGAATCCTAGGAGTCTGCAGTGATTCTTCTCATTAGACTGGAGCTGCTGTCAGTCAGAGTCAGCAGTCAACATGTTTTCTTCTCCAACATCTCTGATGTCTCTCAGAGACTCTCAGAAGACTCAACTGAAAAGATCTCATCACACACATGATGCTCCAAGTGAGTCTGATCAGAGAGATCCAGAACTGAACCAGACCTCAAGTCCTTCATCTGAAAACTGTTGATCATCTGAACTAGAATCCAGCCTCCAAAAACTCTAACAAACACTCACTCTTCCACTCCTGGATGGATGTTCTTGAAGTCTGGATTTTTACCCTTGGACACATCACTCTTGAAGGATCCACAGCTGGATCCAGGTCCAGGTTTAGATCCAGATCCAAGTTCAGGTCCAGGTTGGTTCCTGTGAAGAATGAAGGTTCCTGGTGTGAGTCCTGAGCTCTGCTATTCTCCTTTAACTCTGTCAAACACTCACTGGTCCACTCCTGAATGGATGTCCTTGAATTCAGGAGGATAACCCTTTGACTTGCCACTCCTGAAGGATCCACAGCTGGATTCAGATCCAGATCCAAGTCTCTGTTGAATCCTGATGAAAAAAAAACAAAAAACATTCGTTTATAACAAACTCATATCTTCTGTTCTGGAGGTTAATCAGATTGTCTTCCATGTTGAACTATTGAACTTAGATCATTAACAGTGTAATGCCTTTAGTTACATTGTCAAAAGAAGCATTTTCTACTTTTTAAACTTTAACAGTTCATTTTTGGATAATTGTCAGAGTGAGACATCCGTTGTTTCTGTTAGGTTTCTCAAATTTGTGTCAGAGTGAGTGCTCTCAGCATGTTTTCTTGAGTTCAATTGAGCACATTTCACAGAGATGCAGCCATGTTCATGCTGGGTTGGCTCTGTGCGTGTGAGCGTTGGGAATTTTCCGTCTTTGTAAGTTGATTACACATCGCTAATGATTCTTAGGAAGTTGTTTAGCTGTTTCTTGTGTACCTTAAAGTTTTTCTTACATGCAGGGAATTAGCAATTTGCCTGTCATGCCTTGTTATGGAAAGCTAATGTGAACACATTTTTTCTATTTTATTTCAGTTACAAATAATAATATGAGTATTGTTCAAGAAGCAGAGAAATTAAGAAGCAACTCAAACCAACTTGGAAATACTTTTGTTTGTTTGCTGGCTGTCCAGCAGCATCAAGTCACATGTTGTGAGGACAGCACAACCAGACTGATCTGCAGTGAGACAGTCTGGTAAAGCGCCCCCTTCTGTGTGACATTCAAAGGAGGTTTTTCATTTGAATTCATAACATGCATCTGACAAACACTCACTCTTTCACTCTTGAACGAATGTTTTTATATGCATTTAAATAATCATCTGATTGTTCACTCCTGTTGGACCCCCAGCTGGATCCAGATCCAGATCCAGATCCAAGTCCAGGTCCAGATCCAGGTTGGTTCCTGTGTAGAATGAAGGTTGCTGGTGTGAGTCCTGAGCTCTGACATGGAGAAGATCATGGACAGTTGGAGATGTTCATCTCACCTCTGAGCTTTGCTCTGGTTGTCATGGTTACCATCTCTGCTTCTAGAGGGAGGGGCTCCCTCCTGTGTTTCCATTAAACCACTGAGTACCAGGACTGCCCTAAAAAAAGACCAATATATTTATGAGAAAAAGTCCCAATTCTACAAAACAAAGTCACAGAATTATGAGAATAAAGTCTGAATTTACCAAGGAAACAGCCTTGCTTTAATAAAATTACAGTTCATTAGTTAACCCAAGCATAATGCCTTTGGACCTCTGCAGCTACATAGCAGACAGAGCAAACACTGCTGCCAGAAATCCACTTCCTGTGGGTCAAGAATCTTCTTCTGAAGACGTCCAGTGTCCTGAAATTCTCTGCAATGTCCTTCAACTTATCAGTAAACTATGTCGACTCACTAAAAGTCTTGGTATTTCCTTGTTTGTTACAACCATTCTGAATGAAAGACTGTTTCCTAGACTTTTCTTAGCGACAAGACTTTGTTAATGGAAGACTTTCATTCCCAACTCATAACTCGTGAATTTATTCTACTGTTTTTATCCCACAATAGGACGTTTGCTCAGTGCTGAAATCTTCCCCTGGGGGAGCGGTGAGCTGCAGCAGAACCGCGCTCAGGAGGCAATAGCGGCAAAGGTTTTGCCCAAGGGCCCCAATTGGGTGATGTTCATTGCTTGCCCTTGATATGATAATTGCCCCCAGTAGCATTGTTCATTCCCCTCCGGGAATCAAACCCTGGTTTCCTGCGTGGCAGCCTCTCACATGACCAACCCAGCTACAACTATAACTCTAACTTTATTGTTGTATAATATTGACTCTTACCAACAATCCTACCAGTTTTTTCTCATAATTGTACAACTTTATTCTGATAAATGTATTTATTTGAACTCTCAAAGTTCAAATGATGAACTAGAAAAACTAGACAGACAGCTCTCTGCTAAAAAGAGTTGAGACACACCCATGAGGAAGACAACAACTAAAGTTTAGGGTCAGTGCAGACTAACAGCAGACTGAAAACAATCATTGAAGATGAGATGAAAAAATAGAATTTATAGTTGGAGAAGAAAAAGCAGAAAAATCTTTGTCTTCATCCACTAAAGCCTCATGGTCTCTCTGCTCCAAACATTTCTATTCTAGGTTGTTTGTCTGATGGAATCTGAGAGTTCCTGAACATGGAATAAGGAAATATGACTGTTCCAGCACACAGTTACCTGGAACTGTAATCTATTACTTTAGCAGTGAGTTCTCACACAGACTTGGATGGAGGAGAACAGGAAGGTTTGGAGTCAGAAATGAAAAAAGCCAACAAGCATCAGCTGATTGTTGTTGAGGTGATGAAGAAGAGTCCTCCATGTTGTTGATCCAACAATGATGAAGCTTTGGGAACAGCAGAGGGAGGAGAGTTTGCAGAGAAAGAAGAAGATCTTCTGTCTTTTTTATTTGACTCTCATGAACACAGAGAACAGGTTCAGGAAGAAACCTGACACCACCTGACAGCAGCTGAGAGGAGGGGCGGAGCTTCAAGATGATTGACAGGTTGTTGATCTCTGTGACTGAGAAAGGTGAGGTCATGTGACCTTCTGCTTCCAGACGTGCATGACCCCCCCTCATCTGTCATCTACTGACACTGAAGCAGAAACTCTGATGGAGCTGAAGGGAGGGGCCTGACTATTTCCTGGAAACAGCTCCTTCTGATCATCAGTCAGACTCAGAGGAACAGAGAGTTTGTTTACATGCAGCTCAGGAAAATGGCTGACAGTCAAGCTGAGAAGCTTTTCTTTCCATGTCTGTTTGAATCACAACCTTTCACATCCACAAGATCCTGAAAGTGAAGCAGAAGCTGAGAAAGGAGCAGATTGAAGTCAGAGTGGGAACAAGTCAGAACAAGCAGAGATTTAATCAGCAGAACCACATTCCTGAAGGACTTCCTTGTTCCTCAGTAACAGGGCGTGTCTGAACGGCTGCAGATTCTGCAGAACATCCAGGTTTCCTGCAGCTGGATGGAAGGAGTGCTGCCCCCTGGTGGACAGGAACTCAGCAGTGCAGCTTCAGGATGGAGTGGCTTCCAACAGATCAGATCAACGTTCTGCTCTCTGCTAAAGAGGCAGAACGTCTCCTTCTAAGAAGAATCCAGAGTTCCTGATCACAAACATCAACTGAAGCCCAAATCAGAGCTGATCAGACTGCATGGAGCCCAAGCTCCAGAAAAGAGGAGAGAAGAAGAAGAAGAAGTCGTCCACATGAAGCTTCACCTTAGAGGAAAAGAGGAGCTGCTGAACTAAAGTACTCGAGTACTGAGGAAGACTTTCAAGCTCTGATTGATTCTGTAGAACATTTGGAACTAGAATGTAGAAAGTGCTTCAGTTCCATCAGTCAGACAGTGATTGGTCTGGAAAAATGACTATACTGCCATAGAAGAAGATATTATGCAGTCTGTTGTAAACAAGCAGAGGTCTGACACAGAGCGAGATTATCTTCTAAATGTGCTTTTGTCATTGTTAGGATTATTATTACGTGCATTGCAGCTGAATGGACTGTGGTCCAAACCCTCCTCCAGACTGAACACTAGAACTAAGCAGCTTCCCTGCAGACAGAAGCTCAGAGACTCCAGCTGCTCTGATCAGAGACACGCTTCTCTGTGGAACAGCAGCTTCATTCTAACAGACACAGATCTGTTTACAAAGTGGGTTGTGGCTAAATATCTCCATAAACAATAATTACTGACACAATTATGAGGGAACAGAACTTTAGGTTACTAAAGGAAATGTGAAATGGAAACATCTAGAGCCTGAACAGATCTCCACGCTACCTAGTTTGTCTAAGTGGGGCCACCATACTGTGACGTCATCCTCAGTTGAAAAGACCCTGAACGGTTATTGCCGGCCAAATAGTTCTGGTAGCTACACCCAAAGGTCAGAAGCAGCCTTGGATTAAGCTCCTCCCACTCACCAACAAACCACCAATCGGGCAGGTTTGCTCTGTGGAAAAAAGACTTAAATCAATAAAAACTAGAATTTCACATCCAGCAACATTAACATTCATTCACTCTGACAAAGAGGCGAGTGGTGCAGTGGTAGAGCGGTCGACCATGTGTTGAAGTGTCCTTGGGCAAGGCACTGAACCCCACCTTGCCTCTGGTGGGAGGTTGGCATCAGTGTTAAGTAGTGGAGAATGTGTGACTGTGTGTGTGAGTGTAAAGCGCTTTGGCCTTGGAAAGAGGGCAGCCAAGCATAAGAACATTGTAAGGATAAGTATCGCTGTTTACCATTTACTAAAGAAACAACAGACTTCCTGTTTCTACACTTCAGGAAGCATCAAGAAAAACAGACAGAAACCAAAGAATGAGGAGAAAAGAAAGAAAGAAAGACAGGAATTCTTCCTCTGAGATGCAGAAAGGAGCAGAGAGCTGCAGACTGAGCAGATCTGGATTCAGAGATTTGATGAAGACCTCTGGATCTCTGATGAAGATGCTGAAAAGAACCTCCAGACACAAAGAATCAGAAATCTGAACTAAAGACAGAGAACAGGATCAAGACGAAACCTGACAGCTGAGAGGAGGGGCGGAGCTTCAAGCTGATTGACAGATTGTTGATCTCAGTGACTGAGAAAGGTGAGGTCATGTGACCTTTTACTTTGTGAGGAGACCCTTTGGAGATGATATGATTCAAACTACAGAAGAGATGAAGAAATGAACCAATCAGAGAGGAGCTCCCAGCTGTGTTCCATCAGAATCCTGTCAGAAGTTCAGAAATGAAGGAGATGTCAGTACTGAGAGGATTGGAAACATGCAGTTGTTCAGCACTGAGGACCTGAGAGCCTCCCAACCTTCTTCAGCAGAGATCAGAGCACTGAGGAGCTTCCACAGCCTCTCTGGAATGTCATTAGAATGTGAGCTGAGAGGAAGGCTGGAGCAGAGTCACCAACTGTTTGGAAGAACCAGCAGAACTCAGAGTTTGGCCTTCAGCTGCATTCTGCTCTGTTTCTGCCAGAAAGGTGACCTGCAGTGACCTTTAGCTGCTGCTTTCTGGAAGAAGTCTGAGCTCTTCCTCTGCTGCTCCTCTTCCTCACAGACCTTCATCATGAGTGGAGAAGACAACAGAAACACAAAGACTCACCGTCAAGAAGAAAGTCCTGCTCTGTCTGCTCTGACACGAGGAAAACTCTCTACTTCCTCATTTCCTGATTCAGGAACACCTGAGCAGAGCTCCGCCCCCTTATGTGTGTGTTTGTGTTAGGCTCCTCCCAGAAACCTGAGAGAGTCTCTGATTTACTGAACAGGAGATGACGTGTGTGTGTGTGTGTGTGTGTGTGTGTGTGTGTGTGTGTGTGTGTGTGTGTGTGTGTGCTCTCCTCCTACCTGCATTTACAAGAAGTCACGTGTCTGCAGCCCCCCAGGTGCCAGTGGTTGAAAGAATCTGATAAACGATGAACACTGATCAATCAATTGTGTTTCACACTGATGCTCAATCGTTCACTAACTCCACTTGGACAGATCTGTGGAGATCTGCTGGGCTCCACATATTTTTATTTCACGTTTCCTTTTGTAATATAAAGTTATTTCCCTCATAACTGTATCTGACATTATTCTAATGTTTATAGAGAGATTTCTCTACAACCCACTTTATAAACAGATCTGTGTCTGTTAGAATGAAGCTGCTGTTCCACAGAGAACCGTGTCTCTGAGCTTAGAGCAGCTTTTTGGAGTCTGAGCTACTTTTGAATCCACCGTGTCTGAAGATCTACCTACATATCTATATAAATGTATATGTTTATATATATACAGTGAGGTGAATAAGTATGTGATCAGCCTGTGATTTAACAAGTTCTCCCACTCAGAAAACATGGGGGGGTCTAGAATGTTCATTTCCACAGTGAGAGACAGAATCTGGAGAAACATTCAGAAATCACCTTGTAGATTTTTTCAACAATTTGTTTGTATATTACTGTGACAGATTGTGTTTGTCTTTCATCCAAATGACTGTGTGACAAAGCCACATAAATGTATCATGTTTTCTGGATTCTACACCCTATGAGGTGCAGAGGTCCTATGTTTTCCTTTCATTTTAGTGCATGTGTGTAATTTGTGTATTTGTGTTCCGGGGTTGTCGTCACCCCTGACAGCTGATGAGATCAGCTGGGGTGTGTTTACTCACAGCATGGCTTCCAGGTTAAAGAGGGACAGACAAGGTGGGCTGGAGGCCTAAGGAGAGAGACAAACTCTGACAAGACGGACAGGGAGACGAAGAGAGCCCTTCCAAGGAGCAAACACTCACGGAATACCCGGACACCGACCATCGTAGGAGGAAGTGACACGTTTCTGGATGGTTATACCCATTACAGTGAGGTTCAGATGTAATACAAGTCTAGATGGGCGGGGCCTGTCCACACACACTCACATGTTATAAACACACCTGCTGGCTCCAAAAAATATTCCCATTTCAACATGTACACAAAACAGATAGTGTTCACACGCATACTTATGCCTTAAAACCAACTAGTGTGAAATCTTTCAGTCATTCAATCATGCAAACTGTTAATGCAAAGGTGAGCTAACACCTGTGCTCAGGTGAGTGTTTATGTTCTTCTAAAATGGATGGTGGGACGTGAAAAGAAGGAGGAGGAGTGCCCAGCCACCCCCACCCCAAGACCCCCACCGCACCAGCAGCGGCAGCCAGAACCCCCCAACGCCACACGTGGGCAGGCAGAGAACAACCGCCCCCTGGGTGACCCCATTGGTCACCCAGGCCAGGGCCAGCAGGACCGCCATGGGGCTCCCAGAGCCAGAGAGCAGGGAGGCACGGGGGGAAAGAGAGTGCAGCTCCAGTCCAACCAGGAGAGCAGCCCCCCCGCTGCACTGGGAGGGCCTAACGCAGGGCCCCACCCCAGAGGAGCGCCCTTAACCCCAGATGAGCACCATCATCACCATCATCCGTCACACTCAACGCACGTCAAAGTCGTGACACCAAACATCACGTGATACACACCTTGCTTTGCACCTCAACCTCACAGCCTACCACTGGATCCTCAGACTGTTCTCTGTGCCATTCTGTCTGAAGTGATGAACTCCATGATGAACCTTCCTGAGGGCATCCTCATCCATCAGCATCCACTGCTGAGAGGATGTTTGGATGCAGATGTGAATGACCTACTGCCCCCCAACAAGGTGAGATGGCTGAGTGAAGGCAACGCACTGGAACGCTTCTGGCCCCTCCCAAAGGAAAGAGCTGCTTTCTAACAGCAGCTCCAGAGTCAAACAGCAACACAGTTTGACAGATAAGCCCAAGATGGATGTGGGGGCTTTTTGGTGGACATGACAGGACACCT
>JAUDJI010000093.1:388-14146 GCA_037389245.1 Oryzias sinensis | reverse complement strand
ATTCTTACGAAGGCCCAAAGCGCTTTACAGTCACAGTCCCATTCACCCATGCACACACACATTCACACACTGGTGGCGGCTCCACTGCCGAACACTGGCGCCAACCTCCCACCAGAGGCAAGGTGGGGTTCAGTGTCTTGCCCAAGGACACTTCGACACATGGGCGTGCAAGGCGGGAATTGAACCTGCAATCTTACGATCATGAGTCGACCGCCCTACCGCTGCATCATCACCCTCTCAAGGTGGAAAAAGTATTATCTGAGCTTCTTCATCCACTAAATCATCTTCAAATGGACACGCCATGCTGCTTCACCTCTCTGTAAACAAACTAACCTTCAACTAAACCTGCTCCAGACCAGGTTATGTTCAGAGCAAGAGTTGCCATGGTAACTTGACCTACCCTGAAACATACCTCCATTTCTGGAACCGAAAGCTGAGGTTATCAACTTAGCCTCAAACTTACCGTGGGAGCTAGCATAACCTGCTTTCTGGAATACCCCCCAGCTTTGGAACCTGCAGAGAAGAAACAAATAGCAGAAACCCAGACTGTGGGAAAGACTCCACACTTCTGACTGATGTTCACGCCCACTTTATTATTCACAGTAAAGATTGGAACAGAACACTGAGAACCAAAAAGAACAGAGGAACAGTTCTAATGTCTACTAGAAAACAGGAATCACAAGAACACCAGACACAAACACCAGTCTGGTTCTTTATCTGCATCTTCCTTCATACATTTTTAGGAAAATCTTGTCCTCACTAAATGGTAGGGATGCGGTTCTGCTAAGACTGTGGATCGTTCCTTAGGTGGCGATCCAATTCAATTCATGAATCAAGCTCAATGGCTCACAGATTGAACCACGATTCTTTCTTTTTAACAGAATGTTTGTACAGTTACTATAGGTAGATATTTTTACTGGATGTATAAAAAAGTTTAAATTATATGAATTAAATCAGCATCATTTAGAACCGAAGATCAAAATCAACCAAAGTGATACAAACACAAAGATTTATATAGAAAGAAAGAAATGGGGTTTGTTACTTTAAACAAGTTTCCGTCAACATTCTGGTTAAGTTCAGCAGTGACATAAACAACAAAAACATAAACCTCAGTGTTGGCGGGTTGCATGGTGGTGCAGTGGTTAGCACTCTTGGCTTAAGGTCCTCAGTTCAAGTCCTGGTTGGAGGATCTGAAAACAGAGTTTGCATGTTGTCCCTGTGCATGTGTGGATTTCCTCTGGGGACTCCAGCTTCCCAAAACCTGCTTCATAGATCGATTGGTCGGTCTAAATTGTCCCTAGATGTGAATGTGAGAGTGCATGGACCCTGTGACAGACTGGGTACAGGATGTCCCCTGCCTTCATGACCCCAAAAGGGAACAAACAGCTTAGAAGATGAATCACATGAAAATGTTCTCCACAGTTTTTCCATCCTCAAAGTTCTGCAACACTTTATGTTTTAAAACATTGCATATTGAAGCCGCTTTGCTTCTTCTTTCTCTTTCGGCTTTTACCCATCAGGGGGTCGCAACGGCAAACAAGTCGCCACAGCGAACAAGTCACATGGTAAACTTGGCATTGTTTTACACCGGATGCCCTTCCTGACGCAACCCTCTCAAAGCAACCGGGCTTGGGACCGGCACAGAAGTAGAGAAGGGAAGCGGGAGCAGCCTTCGAATCCTGGTTTCACGGACGGAAGGCACCGCAAACCAGCACGCGCTAAACCGGCTTCAAACAGGGAACCGCTTTGCTGCACTGCAGAATTTGCTGATTCATGGTGATTCCATTAGTGAGTGGATTTAAAAGAATGTGAGAAAATCTTTTTTTTCACTCAATGGTTACTAGCTCACATGCCTTGACAAATTAAAAAAAATTGCAGTCCCTCTTTTAATCTAAAACAATAAGGAAATTATGACAAAAAAAATCAAAGGTGTTTATAAAACATCATAATAATGTACACACTTTGACAACATAAACTACAACAATGGTCAACTAAATAAGTTTTTTTCTAAAATAATAAAAATAATGGCAGGGCAAAATGTAGTTAATGCGTCCTTTGAACTGAATTACTACATCAATGCTCTGTGTCATTGAGGCCACCAGATTGGGGGGGTGCACATGTAATGAAAGCTCAGGCTGATTAAACAGCAGACTTCAAGTCATCTTTATCATTAGGCCTGTTGTTTCATTTCACTCTTGTTAACAGATCATAGATTTTCTTTATTTGATTCAGCTCAGGGAACTTTACTGGTTGATCAAACAGTAACATCATAGTCATTGAAAAAGATTTAGGCAATTTTAGCAATGTGGGATGGTGCAAAATACAATCAGTCCACCAGTCTGACTGAGATAATTTACCCCTCCAATACCAAAGCAGTCGCTGGCAGGAAGGACACAACACACTTTGTAACCCTTGTGCTATCATAGATGACCCCCCACCCTTCCATTGACGTGTTCTCCCTACCATGACAAAGGTGGATAAAGGTGGAAAGATTTCCTGTAATCCATGGACACCAGTGAAGATCACAAATCATTGAAGAAAAAAGGTTCAGAGCTCTGTCTAGTGGGTCTAGATGACCCAACTCCCAATGTTGATGTGCCTAGGATAGCACACGGGTTAAACATGATCACTAAATGTTTTTGACATAAACATTTGTTAGAATGTTCTTTTTTTTCCTGGACAAAGAACATTGTTTTATTTATACCTATACAATAAATTTACTAAATTAAACTAAGGCTTGAAATATTCCAACAATTTCCTTTTTTGTATACAAAAAAAAGTTCTCTTTAAAAAAAAAAAAAAAAAAAAACGACTAAATGGTATTTTCACAATATTTTCCCATATACTGTACAAGTTTTCTGCACTAAGTTTTTCTTTTCGAAGTTGAGATTTTTCTCTAAATCCTTTATTTAAAAAATGTTTTCGATTCAAAAGAAAAGCTTCTCACCTGTGTGTGTTCTAATGTATTTCACTAAATTACATTTATCACTGAGCCATTTATAAGCCATAAAAACTATCTCTCACCTGTATGAGTCTTCATGTGATTTTTTAGAATAAAGTTTCGACTAAAACTGGCATCACATTTATTGCAAGGGAAAGGCTTTTCTCCTGTGTGAGTTCTCATGTGTACTTTGAGATTTGATTTATGACGAAAACTTTTATCACATTCTTTACAAAAAAAAAGGCTTTTCTCCTGTGTGAGTTCTCATATGTCTTTTGAGACTAGATACGTCAAAAAAACCTTTTCCACATTCTTTACAAGAAAAAGGCTCTTCTCCTGTGTGAGTTCTCATGTGATTATTTAGAATAGATATTTGACTAAAACTGGCATCACATTTATTGCAAGGGAAAGGCTTTTCTCCTGTGTGAATTCTCATGTGTGTTTTGAGATTATTTATTTGACTAAAACTTTTATCACATTCTTTACAAGAAAAAGGCTTTTCTCCTGAGTGAATTCTCATGTGATTTTTGAGAGTAGATGAATCACTAAAACTTGTATCACATTCTTTACAAGTAAAAGGTTTTTCTCCTGTGTGAGTTCTCATGTGTAATTTGAGTTTTGATTTTTGATTAAAACTTTTTTCACATTCTTTACAAGAAAAAGGCTTCTCTCCTGTGTGAGTTCTCATGTGTATTTTGAGAGAAGATATTCGACTAAAACTTGAATCACATTCTTTACAAGTAAAAGGCTTTTCTCCTGTGTGAATTCTCATGTGTGTTTTGAGTTTTGATTTAAAACTAAAACTTTTATCACATTCTTTACAAATAAAAGGTTTTTCTCCTGTGTGAATTCTCATGTGTGTTTTGAGATAAGATCTGCGAGTAAGACTTGAATCACATTCTTTACACGTAAAGGGCTTCTCCCCTGTATGAGTTGTCATGTGTTTTTTTAGATTAGATTTATAACTAAAACTTTTTTCACAGTTTTTACGAGAACATGTCTTCTTTCCTGTATGAGTTTTCATGTGAAATTTCAACTGAGGCTGCCCACTAAACCTTTTACCACATTTTTTAGATGCACAATATCTTTCATCAGACCCATTTTGGACATGACTTCTGTCCCTCCTCTTCCTCTGATCTCTGTTCTGTGGGTCTGTCTCTCCATCTGTAGTTGATGTTGATTCTTCATGTTGGTTTCCGTCTTCATCCTGACTATCAGTTACATTAAAGCTCTGCTGATTGTTTAAATCTGCTTCACTGTTCTCATCTTCCTCATAAGTAGGAATCTCCATCAAGGTATCAGTCTCCTGCTTCAGATCAAGTTGATCTTCATCCTGACTGATGCAGAGTTCCCCTGGTTCCTCTTTGATCAGTGAAGGATCTGGTTCCTTTTGTTCCACTCTGAAGTTCCTCTGCTGGTTGCAGAGATCTTCCTCTTCAGTCATCCAATGCTGGGGGAGAACTGCAGGAATACAAACACAAGAAAAAACTCTTTTATACTTTTAAATGGGTTTGTGTATTGACAAACACCAATAAAAGTCAAAATCTGCTCAGTCAGGAATCTTATAGTTGACATTTTTAAATGTAAAATATGAAAAACTGTTTATTCCAGTGGCGCTAGATGGGCTGCCCATCCGCACCTGGGGCTGGGATCACTCCTTCCCTGGCTCTGGGACGGGGCGGGGCAACCCTCTTGGGGCCCACGGTCACTTTGGCTGACATCCACCAGGTCTGCGGGGTCAGGGGTGGGGGGCTTTGTTGGCCCTGTCCTGTGAGGGGGCTGTCTGGAGGAGGGGGGGGGGGCCACTATCGGTACGGGACCTTTGAGGTTTGACGGGTCGGGGTCTCCACTCATGCAATCGGCGGTCGCCCCGGCTGGTTGTGGCTGCCTAGGTCCCGTAGAGGCCTGACCAGAGTTCTCCCAGGGTCGGGGACCTGGACTTGCTCCAGGGGGCGGCGCTTTCTGACTTCTCTCTCTCTGTGTGGGGTGGGTGGTGGCGGCGCCTTGTGGCTACACTTATGCCGGGGGGATAAATAGATTAAATGAATTAATTCGAATTTTTTGTTCCAGGCGATTTCAAAAATAACTAAATCGAGTTTTGGTGTGATGGCGCATTTTTGGCTCCCGCTTCCGTAGCGCTAGTTTCACACGGCGGTATGGCAAGCAACAAACAACATCATAGCACACAGGAAACAGCAAGCGACAGCATGGCTACCGGTGAGAGTGTGTTCCCAAGAAAGGAATCATATCATCTTTTGAGCTGGTATGGGTTTATTGCCACAGACATGGAGGAAGAGACCCCACGCTGCAACTTTTGCCTAAAGCGCATCACAGAGTCGAAGGTTTCACTCGCTAGCGTGGCTTGCGCTCAGTCCCGTCTTACATAGACAGCGCCCGAACACACACACACGCACACATACCCATTCTACAACGCCTATAGGGTTAGTTCATTAGTTAGATAGTTAGTTGTTACTGTTATTTCTTAATAAAGAATACTGCGTTGTAATTATTACCTGTAGTATTATTACCTCCGTATTAGTTTGCGATCCGGAGGTGTGCGGGATTTTGGGGGGGGTTTGACCGCGATTCCTGCTGCTTCCTAATCCCCTCCGTGGAGAAAACGGGGTTTATTGATTTAAGTAAAACCTTAGACCCCAGATATGAGCTGTTTTGTTAATCCTTTAGAAAATGGTGCTACTGTCAAGGTGAATGTTTGTCTCCTTTTAGTCTAGACTACAAAGTGGGACTTAAAACAGAGCTGGGACTTTAAGTAAGTAAGTAACCTTTTTATTTTGGACAAGTGAAGTGTAGAATAACGAAATAAGACAAAAACAAGAAAAAAATGTATGTAAAACGAGAAGATTATATAAAACAATATTATATAAACAACACAAGTCCAAAAGGGAGTGAGAAGAAGAAAAATCTTATACTTAACCTCGATTCCAAGAATGTGTTCATTTATTTATTATTCATCCCAGAAATGGGGGTTACATTTGTCTTGTGTTTGATTAAATAAAACAAAATTTGTCTGCCGTTTGTACTTATTGCTTTCCTTAAGTAGGGTGGGGGGGGGGATTATTTTTAGGAAATATCGCCCAGCCCAGTCGTTGATGGGGAGAGTGATTGGACATCACTGTGAGTAATCAGGAGATGTACCCTCAGTGCCCTACCCGCCAATTTTAACTACACCCCCAAATATACATTCCAACATAAACACACACGCATAGGAGGGATGGGTACCGAGCCTCGGTTTTATACGAGCCCCGGGGCCAGATTCTTCAAGACCGCAGCATCGTTAAGATCTGACCTAAACGGTTCTGCTATCGGTACTGGAGAAGTCGCTTTATTTTTTGTGTCCCACAAAATAAAAACGTTATCTGGCATATGTAACTCATCAAGTCAGTCAATTTTCCTTTAATTAATGATAATGTCAATGCTTGTGCTGAACAGGAGAGGTCTGTCTGCCTATGTGTGTGCACGGGGGCGGGGCTGTTCAGACAGTACGCGCCGCGCGCGCACGCACACAAGGCAAGGCAGCGCACACACAGTCAGTGGTGGTTTTGTAGGGGACACATGAGTGCCCCCGAAAAAAATCCTTTTATCCCCCTATACTCTAAGAACACCCATTTTCATGTAAAATTAATGAAGTTTGCGTCAAGGAGCCCCTACCATCCTCTCACCTTGCTGCTACGTATGTTGCGCTGTCAGACCCACCGCTTATGTTCCAGACCCGCAACAAACTAACGGCTGCTTCCTAAAACGGGGCCCTGGCTCGTACCTGGAGTTCGGGCGGGGGGATGCCCAGAACTCTTGGGGTGATCATGACGTGCTCTTCTGGGGCTGTGGGCACTCTTCTGGGGCGGGACCCTGCGTTGGGCCCTCGCTGCGTGGCGGGGGGCTGCACTCTCTGCCCCCCCCGTGAACTAACACAAAGATATGTTTTGTGACGATCGAGGTGACCCGCCCATGGGAGTGTGTGTGCTAAGTGCATGATGAGTGGCCTGCAGGTGGTTGGAACAACTAACCATAGGTGTTCACCTTTAGCTGCACACAGAACATCATCATCAACAAAAAACGGCACATTTCCCAAACATTTGTCACTTTCCGTCATCACTTTGGCCAACAAAGGATTTAAAGTTTGGTCTTCGTTTTGTAAAGCTAAAATGTCAGCTGGTATTTCAAACATTTCTGCTGTGGTTGGGGTCTCAGGATCCGGCAACTCAATTTGTTTTTCAAACCGTCTCTGGACTTTTTTGGGATTTCTTTGCTCCCATCAAAGAAACTGTCATCCATATGTGGCAGACTTTGCATCCCAGCTTTAGCCTGAGCTCTAGTGAACACACTAACAGCTAGCTGAGCTTAGCTTTAGCTGTTTCAGTAGCCTCATTTAATAAGTCCCTCAACATCAACATAGGTAAATCACACCCCAAAATCAAATCAACAAGGCCGGTTCTCTACCACTCCAGCAGTCAAAAGACATGATTGTTCATTTATGGTCACAGATACATCCGCTTTTGTGTACAAATTTTTGTTGCATGTACACACACAACATTTGTTTGCCTGCCATAATCAAGTCCACCGAAAGGGATTAAACTCTGTTTGACCAAAGAAACAAAACTACCAGTGTCCAACATAGCAGTAACCTGCTGTCTATGAACAGTCGCCGATTTAAGTGGCTGGAAAATGCCTTTGTCCGTGTGAACAGGCCCTGCTCCTTCGATAGTCTCTGGCCTGGGTGCATAGCAAGCACCTGTGAATTTAGTCTTGCGGATTGGGCATACGGAGGCTTTGTGACCAATTTGCTAGCAATAGTAACACACAAGGCCCTTTTCCACTGCTCGCTGGTCAGGTGCTGGGTTGGTACCTTGCGTTGGATGATTGAAGTCTCTCCGTGCAGGTCTCGATGGAGCAGTTTGAATGGGATGAGGCTGAACCCCACCCAACAGCCTTATAGATGCCCCTCGTCGAGCATTAACGTAC
Organism: Oryzias sinensis; assembly: GCA_037389245.1. Classification (NCBI taxonomy): domain Eukaryota; kingdom Metazoa; phylum Chordata; class Actinopteri; order Beloniformes; family Adrianichthyidae; genus Oryzias; species Oryzias sinensis. Next base: position 6,225 of record JAUDJI010000093.1, on the reverse strand, counting down.
TGCAGCGCAAGCCGGGCAGCAGTGAGCCCATCCTCTAGTTTGTGCTCCTTCACCCACGTCCTCATGTCAGCTGGAAGCACACGCAGCAGCTGCTCCAGGATGACGATCTCCCCCATCTGCTCCTTCGTGTGTTGCTCTGGGTGGATCCAGCGACGGTAGAGGCCCTTCAGTCTGTGGTACGTCTGAGTTGGATTTGGATTCTCCCCATATGGCACCACAACAGACCGGAACTGGTGGCGATAAGTCTTTGGCGAGATGTAAATTTCACCAGGAGAACGTGTTTCAGGTCTTTGTAGATGTGGGCTTGCTGCTAATCAATTGCCGTGCGTAGGCCTCCAACGCCTTTCCGGACAGCAGTGGCACCAGGCGACACAAAACCAAACCAAAATCCTCCGGCGGGCAGCCGTGTCGCGCACTCAAGAACACATGCAGCTTGTAATGGAAATGTATAATTAGTAGGCAGTAAATTTGTCGTATTCCCACGCGAGACGGAAACTTCTGTTTTAGAAGGAGGATGTGTATTTCTGAAAGCCTGTTATATATTTTTTTTTACTCGTATATTTTATGATATTTTATCATAAATATTTATTCTTCAATCTTTTTATGTTTTATCACATCATTTTATCATTTTATTTGCTTAATCTAGAATTTTTATTCTTGTATTTTTGACATTTTATCATCTACATATCTAGAATTTTACTTGTATACTTTTTATGATATTTTAACACATATTTATTTTATCAGACTGTTTACGAGTGTTTTCTCACCCTTGGCTGGGGTGTTTGGGTTTTATACTGACACCCCTGCCAATAGGAGGACAGGGCAGACGGCGCCTTCTGGTTTCTCTGGTTTATCTTTATTTATTTATTTTTTTTCTGCTGGTGTTTGTCTTTGTGTATTTTATTGTGTGGGGCTAATTTAATGTATCTTATTTTATTTTATTGCATTTGATTTTGTTTTTATGTACAGCACCTTGAGCTGTCTTTGCTGTCATGAAAGGTGCTATATAAATAAAATTAATTTGAATTTGTTTAATGTGTTTATTATAGTTGTCCGGGAAATATATCACTCTTTGCTTTCTTTCGGTTAAATAAGCCCAAGAAGACCTTGGCTGGTGTTTATTATAGTTCCAATCACGGACCATATGCAAAACTTCATGATGAACTAGGGTATGTCCTTTAATTGACATCACAGCTGTTTTCAAACCCATAATCAGTCAGTCTGCCGATTTGAAGGGAGACAAATAGTCACGTAGCTGTTTGGTGAAAAGGTGTGACCAACACTGAACATGGACAACAGAAAGAGGAGCAAATTGTTCCAGGACATTAGAAACAAAATTATAGACAAACATCGTAAAGGTAAAGGCTATTAAACCATCTCTAAGCAGCTTGAAATTCCTGTGACCACAGTGGCACATATTATTCAGAGGTTTAAGACCCACGGGACAGTAGCCAACCTCCCTGGACGATGGAAGAGGAACATTGATGACAAATTGAGGAGACGGATAGTTGGAACTGTATCCAAAGAGCCCAGAACAACCTCCAAAGACATTAAAGGAGAACTCCTAGATCAAGGTACATCAGTGTCAGATCGCACCATTCGTGGTTGTTTGAGCCAGAGTGGACTTCATGGGAGCATCAAGGAGGACACCACTGTTGAAAGGAAATCATACAAAAGCCAGACTGGAATTTTCAAAAATGCATGTTGACAAGCCACAACGTTTCTGGGAAAATGTCCTTTGGACAGATGAGACCAAACTGGAGCTTTTTGGTGAGACACATCAGCTCTATGTTGGTAGACTCAATAATGAAGCATCCAGCCAAAAGAACACTGTCCCTACTGTGAAACATGGAGGAGGCTCAGTTCTGCCACACGGTGTCTTGAAGTTGTGAAGCTCAAATGAAATCTCCAGATTATCAAGGCATTCTGGGTAGAAATGTGCTGCCTAGTGTCAGAAAGCTTGGTCTCAGTCTCAGGTCATGGGTCTTCCAACAGGACAAGGATCCAATACACACAGCCAAAAAACCCCAAGAATGGCTGAGAGAAAAGCGTTGGACTATTCTGAAGAGGATTCTATGAGCCCAGATCTGAATCCCATTGAACATCTGTGGAAGGAGCTGAAACATGCCATTTGGAGAGGACACCCATCAAACCTGAGACAACTGGAGCAGTTTGCTGATGAGGAGGGGGCCAAAATACCTGTGGACAGGTGCAGAAGGCTCATTGACAAATACAGAAAGTGTTTCACTGTAGTGATTGCCTCAAAAGGTTGTGCAACAAAATATTAAGTTATGGGTATCATCATTTTTGTCCAGCCCTATTTCTTTAGTTTTGTTTATATAATTCTGTTAATCAACAACTCAAAAGTAATGGCTGATTTTGAAGATTAAATTTTCAATACATTTTAATTTATTGTTACTTTTGAAAGCTTCAAGTCATTTCAGTGAGCATCGTGGACTTTCTTTCTTTAACTGAGGGTTACCAACAATTTTGTCCACAAATGTAACTGCGTCAAACATGAAAACATCCGAGTGGCCACTCGAAAACGTAAAAAAAAAAATGGTGCCCTGGAAATAGCCCACCACCAAGTCCCCACAAACCAGCCATAAACCCCCAAACCAACCAAACCAAACCAAAACCAAAAAAGACGAGGCCGCGTACGAAGCCGACACATTCACAAGGGTGCTGATGTTAGTTCCCCGAAGCTTAGGGCTGGACTCTCTGGGGAACACAGAAAGGGATGGCCGTCCAAACTGGCACCAAGGGAGGAAGGGTGGAGCAGAACCAGACAGCTCAGCATGCGGTGGAGACGACACGAGGATCGCCGTTTTGGGACCGGCGAATCAAAATGAAAAAAGGAGCCAAAGATGCTGCATAAAAATGACAAGTAAAACGTCCATAGATGAGAGACAGGTCCTACGAAGAACCAATCCAAACGCTGGTTAAACTATCGAATGTACACAGCAGCTTTAACAGAAAAGAAACAAAACAGAAAGTCAGCCTAATACAGCCAGCATCAAGTCTACCTGAATGGAAATCACACGGAAAGCACAGTTTCTCAGAAAAGAAAAAAAAAAGAAAATTGATGTGGACAACACACTGCAAAGTCTTCATTAAATCAAACGGCCCACCTGAACCGGCAAAAGTCATCACAATGAAAGAAAGTGAAGAACTGCACAAATTTTAATAGAAAATAATATTTTAGTCAGCCGCGCACACATCCTTACCAAAAATGAAAAAATACACAACAATGGATGTAGACATTGACCCAGACCCAATATCTTCAACAATTTCTTTTTTTTCATCTTTATAGGTTTTATTGAAAGTATTCGAACAGTCCCTGAAAAAAACTAGAATAACTGAGGCTGATAACTCCACCTGGTTGGGAGGAAGTGGGTAAAGATGGTGTGAGGTCTCAGAGCTAAGCCAAGGCTAACTCAACACCAGCTCCCTCTGCCCAGCATCTTCTAACCCCATCATCATCTTCAGCACTGGCCTGCCACAGGGCTGTGTTGAGCCCCTTTCTCTCTATCATCAATCAAAACTGCAAACCCATTGATCCTTCGATGTCGGCTCTTCCTATCATTGTGAAGCAGAATTCACCAAGCGTTGGATTGTTCACCCACTAATGGGGAACGTGAGCTGGGATTAGACCGTGGTGAGACCGGTTAGCTTTACCCTACTGATGATGTGTTGTTGCAATGGTAATGCCATGCATGGACCTAAGAACATCCTTAAGTTTGCGGGTGACAGGGAAAAACAGAAAAGCTCTTACAATGTAATCACAACATTATTTGTGATCATAGGCTAACAGCTTCATTAACATTAGACAATAAAACTTTTTACTCGTTTATTTATTAACATTTACTAAACCACGGGTGTGAACAAAAACAAGAGGGTAAAAAACTACTTAATCCAGTATGGCGGAGTTCAATGTCGGCTGACAATTTAGGTAACAGTCTGTAGAGGTCTATGGGTGACGTTATAGTTGATCTGTCCAGTTAAATATATGTGTATGAAAGGATAGCAGTAAAAATACACTTCAGGTTATGTACCAAAACGATACAGAAGTGATCTGTCATATAACCTGTAGTTAGAGGCGTGACGCCCCACCTCTTGGAAATTGTGTTCATTAAAGCTCAACACTGCAGCCGTGTGTGGGAGGAGCTACCAGTTAAAGTCATTGTTTGATCGCTACATGGAGCGGTGTCAGTGTACATCTCACATACAGTGCATGGAATACACAGAGATTGTTGTGGATTCAGGTTTATTATTTTCAAGAGTTCTGCATGTAATGATTAGGGGTGTAACGGTACACGTAGTTGGACCGAACCATTTCGGTACAGCACTTTCGGTTCGGCTCACGTTCGTACCGTTTCGGTTTTCGGTTCGTTTATTTCTCCCCCGCAAATGTATTAACTTTGCGCTGAGGCGGAACTAATGTTACTCGCTGTATTCCGCCGAGACTCACCGGTTTCTGCACTCGCATGCCTGTAGGAAGGGGGGGGGGGGCGTGTCGCGCGCAGCGCAGAAGTGTGTGTGTGAGCGCGTGTTCAGTTTGTGTAGCTCAGTTATGCAGAACGGCAATAACTCCAAACAGGGAAGTGAACCCCGAAGAAAGATCCATCTTCCACGGTCAGAAACGTCACTGCAGTTCAGCTTCAACAGTTATCAGGTGATGGACGTGACAGTGCGCATGTTCACAGGACCAGCATGGCTAATGCTTAGCTTACGCTCTCCTGTGGGGAATGCTGTTGTGTTGACATCGTTACACAAAAATAGTGTATGCCACAGAATAGATCTGTTAAAGCTCTTAAAACGGCATGACCCAACTGGAACAATCGGGTCTACAAGAAAATAAATGTGCAAGTTAAATTTTCAGGCCAGTGTTAATCATCCAAAGTTTTTAGTTCCTGGCAGCTAATAGTTTTTCTTTTTTTACTAAGCAGATCACCTACAGGTCAATTTTATTTATTTTTATATAAAACCAATACATGCATTTTGCAAGCAATTATTTTCTGGCTTTTTGTACAGAAAAAATACAGAAAATAGATAGATTAAAGTGTGGATGCCATGCTTTGAACAACTTTGTCAAATAAAAAAGCCCTTTAAACGCTGATTCTATTGATACCAATAGTTTGCGTCGAAAAAAATCCGAAGCATATGAATAATAGACATCTTTCGAAGGAATCAGAGATTTGGATCTGCCGCTAGAGCGCAGGCTGGAAGTGAACCCGATTTGACCTGTGACGTAACGAGAGGCAGTTGCCTTTCGCAGTTGCTTAGGACAGCATGTAAACAAAACAGGTAGTCTTCGTTTCTCTCGTGTTTAAATCTGTTAATCATCAACATGCCAAGTCGTTGTGTGGCAGCTGGATGTAGCAATACATCTAGTGAAAGTGTATCTGTGTATAAAATTCCCAAAACAAGAAACGCTGCTGAAAAGGGGAAAATTTAAGAAGGTGGACGGCGAAGGATTTTTCCCTCCAGATCTGCAGGAGAGAAGTCTGCGTTTTCGAAGGGACAAAAACCGGGACACAAACGAAGAATTTTGAACGGAGAGTTGGGAGGAGGATCTTGGCTTCTGAGTCGAGGAAAGGCGGGTGAGCTGGAAGCGAGCGAGCCGTTTTCTGGGTCGGAGAGGACGGCGCTGGAGTCGGGAGCGGAGGCTGCTAAGCTAGGCTAGTGTGCATCACGATGGATCACATTGAGGCGAAGTAGTCGTGTTTTCTGTTGTCCTTGGATCCAACTGGAGTATTTCAACGCACTCAATGTTTTGCAAGAGAAGAAACAGGCCTGCAACGTTTTTTTTCTTTTGCTTTTGAGGTGCCGGTACC
>JAUDJI010000092.1:0-40684 GCA_037389245.1 Oryzias sinensis | reverse complement strand
GGGGGGGGGGGGGTGGAGGACCCAAAATGCAGGAGACTAGGCTTGGTGAGAGAGAATAAAGCTGTTAATAAACAAACTGAAACATGACAAACTATGGGAGAACCAAATTGGTGACACAACAGAGAAGGGGGGTATTCCAGGAAGCATGTTTAAACTAGCCTGACTTTAACCCTGAACTCTGGCTAAAATCCGCCTGAACTTGCTTACTCTGGGTATGTCGGTTCCCAAAGACTGGATATGAGTTAGAGTAATTACGCTCCACTTGGTAACCCTGGGTTAACGCACGTACACAGCAGGTACATAAAGACATTCTCAATAGATCACCGATTTCAGGAGTCACCATGGAAACGTGTGGAGAAAAAAAGATAGTGCTATACTTCAGTGAGACGGAGTCTGAGATTTTAATGACGGCGTATGAAGATTATACGTCCATCAAAAAAGTAACACGGCTGCATCATCAGCAAAAGAAAGAGTTTCTGCTTGGAGAAAAAGAACGGACAAAGTAAACGCACGAGTTTCTATCTAATTTCTATTATCATTGTGATGCATATATAAAACTTATCCAACTTAAATTAATTACTTCAATTGATAACAAGTAATTGAGTTAAATAGATTTCTTACATCTATCCAACTCAATAACTGTTTATAAACTCAAATTTACATATTTATCTAACTAAATGTCATTTTACTCCAATTTAATTAAACGTTTTTCCATCTTAATTTATTATACTTCTTGAACTCTCATGTCTATGTTTGAGCCGGCAGATATTCTCACTTTTATGACATTACAATGAATGATTCAATGTGAATTAGCAACATAAAAACTCGACTTCAGCACTTGCGGTGCTTAATATCCTCATCATCCTCTCCCTCATAGTGCTTAAAGAATTAAATATAACAGTACAAATAACTCGGCAAAACACAGTAAAACAGCTAAACATCTAAACACATTTGGTCAAAAACCCACACTTAAACCCAAATCCGTCCAGACAGGCAAAGGGAATGGTATCCCACAATTCCTTGCGGTGCCGATCTAACAGCAGCATCAAAGTTACACCTACTTCATTGAATTAATTTGAATGAAAGTAAAATAACTGTGATAACTACGTGTTATTTTTAAGCTGACTTAACAAAAGAAAACGATTGAAGCAAATAACTAAGTTCGATCAAAGTAAAAAGTTTATTTTTCCGACATCCATATGTGGTCTTATCACCCTCTCATGGTAGCAAAAGTATTATCTGAGCTTCTTCATCCACTAAATCATCTTCAAATGGACACGCCATGCTGCTTCACCTCTCTGTAAACAAACTAACCTTCAACTAAACCTGCTCCAGACCAGGTTATGTTCAGAGCATGAGTTGCTACGGCAACTTGACCTACCCTGAAACATAGCTCCATTTCTGGAACCAAAAGCTGAGGTTATCAACTGCCTTAGCCTCAAACTTACCGTGGGAGCTAGCATAACCTGCTTCCTGGAATACCCCCCAGGGTTGATCATTGTTGTTTTTGTTTCTAACTCAGGCCAGTCAGCTGTGCAGCTTTTCTGGCCTGTATTTTTTGGAGCATTTTTTTATTATAATTTTTTTTACATGTCTTCCAAGGCCGATGAAGTTGCACAGCTGATGTGTCAAATCTTTCAATAAACAAGCAGGAAATAAGGAAGAAAAAAAAAAGTTTGTGACACGTGTATCATCGACACCCTTCTGGTTTCTGAGCTTGTGCTCCGTTTCCATGGTTACCATCAACTGCATGTTCATGTGACCGGAGCTGAAGGCTTTGCAGGCAACGTGGCACCACCCAATCGTCACAGCCATCGCACACAGCTGTCCTACAGGCCCCGCCTCCAGTCTGCTTTTAAATGTTCTACGTTTTACAGAACAGGAAAAGAGTACGTTCAGTTTTCTTGAAATGCTTTGAGGCCTAAAAGATGGAGTCATTTTTCTGCTTCTTGAGAAGAGATTTAGCAGCAGTGAAGTTTTCATCAAAGTCGGTGACGGCGGCATCGCTCAGCTGCAGCCGGATGCTGATGTTCATCAACAACAAACAGCTTTAACATTTGAGTTTAGCGCTGAGAGAGACCACAAGAACAAACAGAAAGGTCGGTCCTGTGACCATGAAAACCTCTGAAAGCTCCTCGAGCCTGAATTCAGGTTTGAAAAGTTTGGAAGAAACGTTGGTTTAGAGTCTGGTATCAGAATCCTCTGGAGGTCTGAGCCGCAGACTCAGCAAATAACCGCATTCCAGCTGTGCAGCTGCAGGAGCGCAGCCGATGCTGCAACGTTTTTCTGACACTACAAATCATTAAAAAGTACAAAAGCAGGAGGAGAGCAGCTCTAAATGCAAATGATCTCCGGGCCGTGTGGCAGGACCTCCACTGGTTGGACGTTTGTCTGCACAGGAGCCAATCCTGGGGCCCGAACGGCTCGCAGGAGCTGCCTTTCCTTTTTAATGATCGCAGGGCCTCCTTAAAAATGTTTCCCTCCTCATACAGAGGAGCACAGAGCTAAAGAGTTCACTGTGCAGCCCCCCCCCCGCAGGAGCCTCCGCATCCGATCCCAGGAGACACCTTCACAGGTGAGGACACGCTCAGAGGGACTTTCTGCTGAAGGGTTTGTTTGTTCTTTACTAAACCAACAATAGGTTTTGGTTTGCTCCTGTAAATGTCTTTAAGTGTTTTCTGCTTCAGATGTCAAAAATTTTTATTGTTCTGGATTTCCATCTGCAGACAGAAACACTGGTTCTGCTGCAGAAGGAAGTGCCTGTGGTTTGGGATCACAAGGATCCAATAATGTTGAGTTTGTTCTCTCTAGGAAGAACAGAAACATCCGACATGCTCGCCGCCGGACGAGCTCCCCTCTCTGTCATCCACACTGGACTCCTGTTAGCCGCCGTCTTGCTGCCAGGTGAGAAAAATGAACTCAGTTTTTTACACAAACCATCTTTGTTTTTTCAACCTTTTTTGAGACAAAACCTGTTTTCTTTTTTATCAGAATTTACAGCAAATGTTTTCTTTTATTTGAGAATCCTAACAAATAATTGCAGTGATGATCATTTGCAGATCTGATCTTGTTCACATTTTAACATCTTTCAGGGTTTAATGCAGAGGAAATGAGACCAGCATGATGACATCCCACTGAAAACATGTCAGAGCGCCGTCTTTTTAACCCGTTGATCAAATCGTTTCTGCTCCAAGCTCACCGTAACCATAAAAACTCATTTTCCCAAAGGGAAACTGATGTGGACCACAGACATTTCTGAGGTTCTAACGGCTTCATTTTAACTCAAAGGGGAAAACATAAGTGAAGTTTTTGTTTCATGACTATGAATAAATTCAGGCATCAAGATAAACATGGGAAATATTTGCAACAAAAATATTCCCATCAGCCTTTGCGTGAGCAAGGTCTTTTTGTAAAATATCTTTTTAATGGATAAATTCTTGATTTTATATCTCACTTGCTCCAAAAACCGATTTGAGATTCAATAAACTACATTTTATTGAAAAAAGGGTTTGTGATGATCCTAGAACTTAACACAGAACTACCACATATAGTACCACTAAAGGTACTATAGGTGAGTACTTCTGCATTATTGCCCCTGCCACATGTGCAATAACATGCCCCTAAACCCATATTAACCCCACCTGCCTCTTTGTATTATTATTCTTCATTATTTTAGTATTTTTTTGTGTGTACTTTTGCAAAGTACCACCACTGAATACTAAGAGTACCTGTGTATTATTTTACAGTCACACGGGTCTCCTCATCCTTCGTGGCTTTGTTGACCTGTTGATGTTGCACAGAAGACATGGAAGGCTGTTGGTTCAAATCCATGGACCCAGTGGGTCCCTGCTGGGCTCTCAGCATTGAGGGGTGGGATTGGAGGGGGGTGGGGTAAAAACAAACTGATGGGACTCTGACTTTAACTCTCACTTTGGAGGCAGTAACGGACGCTTTTCTGTTTGAACTTCTGCATGATCCGTCCTGTTTTTTGGGGGGAGAAATTTCAGCAATAAATTCATTTTTACCGGTTTCGGTTTGTGAAGAGGTCCGTGTTGAGCTTCAGGCAGAACTTTAACGGCATTGTTGCACTACCAAAAGCTGAGAGAGCCTCTAACAGGCCTGGAGGGGAGCAGAAACAGAAGCCCTTTGATGTGAGTCATGAAGAAGCTGCATCCTCATCTCTCAGTGAAACAGCAGGAGGCCTTCAGTGCCCCCAAACCTTTCTGGAGTCGTAACTCCGCTCTTGGAGGTTCTCCACGTGAAGCTGTGGAGGAACCTGGAGCTGCAGTGATAATCAGCTGACTCGGCTGTTTAGTTGGTCATTAACCTCCTTGCAGAAGCTCTGCAGAGCTGCAGGCAGACACATCCTCTCACTCCCATTAGCTGCTGTTACAGTAATTGGTGTGTACATGGGGGGAGGGGGGTGCTTTCTTTGTACTTTTACAGGTTTACTTTGGGGGGGGGGCTCGGTTGTGGCATAAACTCCACAGATTGGGTTCATAGCTAAACTATACAACGTGCTGGAGGCCGGGTGGAGGCCTGGAGGTGGGGGTGGTGATGGGGTGTTTACGTGTGGGATGTTGGCTGTGAGGAGGCGCCGGAGCTGCAGGAGCTGCCGAGTCTCTCCCAGAGGCTCGTTAGGAGGCTCGTCAGAGTTTTCCCTGATGTTCGGGGAAAAACTCGACATCTGTTTCAGGTCAGAACGTTGTTGCTGACGCTGCAGTTTGTGTCCTTGCAGAGTTTCTGGGCGCAGTTCCTGTGCAGCACCAGCAGGATGAAGGTGAGGACGGACAGTCGCATGAAGATGATGGACCCCCCCCCCACACACACACACACATACACATACACACACCACACTCACAATGCTCGAAGCTCTCAGATCAGGTGTCGTTTTGGAAAATCGTGCAAGCAGCAAATGTGTTCACATTTGAAAAAATCTGTCGTTCCGAGGAAGCTGGGGGGGTTTGAACGCCGCCTGCTTTGCTGGAACCTGACGGAACACCTGCTGGTCCAGGAAGAGAACAGCTCAGTCAAAGCTGTGACGCTCCGGAAGAGACGCATGTTCCTCCCCGTGTTAAGGAAACAAACAAAAAACAAACTTGTTTCAACTTAAAAAAAACTAGATTTATCTGCAGTTATATGTCAGTTAAGACCCTTTAACCTGCACAGACCTTAAAAGAAGTCAAATTTTAAAAAACTGGAAGGAAAGTAGAGTATTTATGCTGGAAACTGTGACTTAAGAAATGTCAGGGAAGGAGGTTTCAGGAGGTCACTGGTTCAAAAAAAAAGTGCTCTTTGGTCACAGCATCCGACATTCATCAACATCTGAACGTACTGTGATCAAATGCACCACTAAAAACTAAATACCGGTAAAGAGTGTGTCAGTCATTACACAGATAAGAGTGATTAACTTGTTTAAACCAGAGTGAACAAAACAAATATAAATAAAACATCATCTCATATCTGAACAATTACACAGTTCATGCAGATGCAGGTTCACTTTTTTTTTGTTTTTTAGCCTAAATTAGTTTTTGCAGATTTTACGGCCTGACTTTAGAAAGAAAAAGAAAAAGCAGAACTAAAACAAACATGATGAGATGTGAGGCTAAAAAGTCAAAACAGGTTTGAAGGAGAACAACTAAAAACCCTGGACTTAAATATGATGAAGGACAAACAGCTGATTGATCCCAGACCTGATGGGACGAGACGGAAAACAAAATTCGAACAAAACTCAAGTTCTACTAAAGTCAACAAAACCAGGAAAAGGCAGCATTTCTGCCAGAGAATGAACAGGAGGTCAAAATAAAAGACAGAAAATCGTTTTCAACTAATTGCAGAGAACAGTTTTTGTTTATTGTGCCCCCTCCCTCTGTCCACAGCGGCCGCCGCCGACCTGAAGCAGCTGGTTCGCAGCAGACGGAACGTGGCTGTGGTGGCGGTGCCTCAGTTCCAGCGCGTGCCGGACTTCTGGGGGTGGTACAAGTACTTCAAGGACACCCACAACCAGGAGGGAGTGAGTTCCTGTTCCTCCTTCATCGTCCAACGTCTTCCTCTACTAATATCAAAACTGTACTTTGGTTTTAAAAGGCAATATTCTTCAGTGAGGTCATTTTTTTGGTGTTAATTTGAAGGTTTAGTCATGTTATGTGTTTGTAAGTTCTCCTCATCCTCCAGCTTCACCCCTCAGAGGCCTGAAGGTTTCTAACTTCACTGATTCCAAAAACAAAAACCACATTTGGCCCGATCTTCTAACAATCCAGAGTCGGTCTCAGGGACTCCTTTTGGATCAGGACTGGTTCATTTCTGCTTCTCTTGCTGTGCTCCAGGTGGAGGACCTGGATCGTCTGTACATGGCTTACCTGCAGAACAAGCACAGGTCTGAGGAGGGCCCCACCTTCAACCACTACCTCAATCACCTCAGTCAAATCTACAAGGCCTGTGCGGACTCCGACGACCCGGAGTGCATCGCCGAGTCCACCAGCAAGCCCAAAGCGGCTGTGGTGATGCCCGCCCCCATCAGGTCTGCTGCCGTCAAGATGTGCAACCCCTACCTTGACCCCTACTGCCTGTACTCCTTGTCTGCAAAAGCTGCCGCTCCGGAGGCAGCTCCGGCCAAGGTGCCGGCTCCCATCCTGAGCCCGGTGCTGCCCCTGCCGCTGAAAAGCCCCACCGGTTACTACTACTACGCCCCCGTCCTGGAGCCCTTCCTCAGTGCCGAGCAGAGGGCAGAACTGCTGAGGATCTGCCACCCTGAAGACGTGGAGTGCCTGCAGTACCACCTAAGGGCGGCTTACGGCTACCGCCCGGCCCTCGGTCCGGCTCCGTCCTACGCCGCCCTCAAATGTGACCCCAAGGACCCCTACTGCATGCCGGCCCTGGTCCAGAAGGCCCCGACCGGCTTCTACCACCTGCTGCACCCCGCCTGTGACCCGGCCGTGGATCCTCTGTGCGTGAACAATGTTGGCCCCGCCCCTCTGGCTGCTGGGGAGGCTCCCAAGGAGCAGCAGTGCAACCCCCTCTTCGATGGGGGCTGCAACCCCCTGACGGCCACCAGGCTGTCCAGCCTCACGAAGCCCGTCCTGGAGTACGCCCCCCAGGATGAGCCGGCCCCTCCCGCCGCCCCCCTGACATGTGACCCTCGTTACAATCCCTACTGCATACTGGCAGCCGCCGCTGCCCTGCGCCAGCCCCCCCGGCAGCTCCCCCAGCACCAGGTGTGAATCTGACGTTGTGGTAGAAGGTTTCTGTTGACTAATCCACTGTAATCTGTGTCTTTAATCCTAACGTGGTTTATTAAAATCAGTTGGTTTTACTTGATGTTTAAAATTCTTTGCTTTTGTTTGATTCAAAAACACAAATCAATCAATCAATCAATCAACCAGGTACGCTACCAGCTCGGCGTCCGCGGTAAGACCAAGGAGGGCCACGACTGCTACGTGCACTATGACAAAGACTGCACCCCCGTCAAGTCTGGCCCCACCGACGAGGCCCAACCCTTCTGCCACCCCTACGACCCCAACTGCTGGAAGTTCGCTCCACCCTCCAGCGTCGACGCCCCAAAGCTCAGCAAGGACGGCGTGCTCCTCCCCCATCCGGACTGCGACCCCGAGATCGACTACAACTGCCGCCTGCGTCACGCCGAGCCCGCCGCCTCTGCGGACGAGCCCGCCGCAGACGAGGACAAGATGGCGGACGAGGCGGCAAAGGAAGTCTCCGCTCCTCGCTTTGAGGACTTCCTCAGAGGAGTCCTGAACCACCACAAATGAAAGCTGGCCTGCTCCGCCTCTGGACTTCCTCCCGCAGACGCTCGTGCAGGAAGCAGCTTCTCCACCCAAAACCTGCTTCTACCAACAAAAATCCACATTTTCTCAGCTTTGGTCCAGATCAAACACGACCAAGCAATGTCTGCCACCAAATTCTGTGAACTGTGTGCATGAAATCCTCCATGTTTGTATGCATTTTTTCTGAAGAGTCGTGTGTATAGATGTGTAGTTTTAGCAAACCGCTTTGGGTTTTTGGACATTCTTCCTTTTCCACCTTGTATTTAATGTTTTCCAGAGTTTCTGTGACACTGATAACCTTCACATGTCCTCCTCCTAGTTTGGACAAAGTTCTAAATAAAAAAAAAGAATCTGTTGAGTTTCTGGACATTTTTCACGTTAAATTATCTGCTCGGCAAGAAAGCAGGAAACCCTCCTGATAGTGTGATGAAGAGGGTTCATTCATATACCTGAGGACACAAGTTCCAGAAGATACAGTCATTTTCCAGCATTAGCTGCTGTAACAAACATCCCATAATAGTAGCGGATGACCATCCTCATTTTCCATATTATAAAAGAACAGAGCAAAGACACAACATGCCCTTCAGTGCCTTATTTCAGATCCGTCCCACAGATTTGAGCGACCTTTAACCCTTGTGCTATCCCATGGGGTCCAGATGACCCGACCCTTCCATTGAGGTGTTCCCCCTACCATGACAAAGGTGGATAAAGGTGGAAATATTTCATGTAATCCATGGACACCAGTGAAGATCACAAATCATTGAAGAAAAAAGGTTCAGAGCATTGTCTAGTGGGTCTAGATGACCCAACTCCCAACGTTAATGGCACATTAACGTTGGAAGTGGGGTCATCTAGACCCACTAGACAGCACAAGTTAAAGCACGATTGTGAATTTATCGCACACAATATCTTAGGTAGATATGGACCATCAGGGTTTACCACAAAAGTCCTTGTTTTGACAACAGATGACCCAAAATGTCATTGAATTCAAACCTGTGGTTTATTGTAAATATGATGTAAACAAGTATATCAATCAACCAAACTTTAATTATAGAGCCCCTGCTGGAACTAAGTGAACCCATCTGTCCATCTTCAGAACCCGCTGAACCCTTAATGGGATGGTGGTGTTGCTGGAGCCTATATTCTGGCTACTGTTTGCTGAGGGCGGGGTTGCCCACTGAACAGGTGAAGTGTCTGTCACAGAGCCACGCACGTGCACACGTAGGGACAATTTAGGACGTTTTTAGCAAGCAGGTCCTGTGGAGCTAGTGCCCATGAAATAGCCCTCAGTTCCATCCTGGTGACCCCTGATTTGGAGACACCAATGAACCTTTGACACATGATTTTTGGGCTGTGGGAGCGAAACAGAGAAAACCCACACAGTGTATGAGGAGATCATGCAAACTTCACCCAGCTGGAAATTGAACCACACTGTGAGGCAAAAGTGCTAACCACTACACCACTACACCAAACATGAACACAGTGGGCTTCATGTCTCAATATTCTCAATTGATGTCAATATTTCAGCTCTGGAGGACAAACGGTGGAAACTGATTCAGAAATTGGATTTGAAACTTCTAAATGTCATTATGGTCTCAGTCTTTTCTCTGAAGAGGTTCTGTTCTCAGTCCGGCTCGCTAAGTGAAGGTTTTTTGGTTAAATCTTGTAACGTTCAACACCAGCTCTGGTTCTGGAAGGAGGAGGTGACATTTTTAGCCGTTTAGGATTTGTTTGATTCACAAACATTTCTTGCATTTAAAAATTTCTTTTTAAACACATTTCTGTTTCAGAAGCAGCGTTTTTTGCGTCCCTGTGGATTTGTGCTTGTTACAGCAGAAGATGCTTCTGGAAAAGATGTGACATCATGCTGCATTTGGAAAGGAACATTTTTCTTATGAACCGACACTTTGGGTTTTCCGTCAGACGTTTTTTCGTGTGTTTCAGGTGGAACTAGGGGGGGGGGGGGCGCTCCTGCTCAGCTATTAACACCTGAGCAGCTGCTGCTCTCAGCAGAGACGTGCGCCGCTGATGGGTCTGAAGGCACGTAACTCACGCCGCAGGCGGCAATGAAACCTGAATGCAACATCCTCTGCAGAGAGCCCCCCCACTCCTGAATGCAGCTGTTGACCAGGAACGTCCGGACTTGTGTCAAACGCTTCTGCTGCACAATAAAGATGAAAGAAGACAGAAAGATCTGAAGGATTTACTGTTCATAAATCCTGGGTAATACATGGTTCATTATATACTTTCTCCTATATTATTAGCAGAAAGTCTTATTCGCTTTAGTTAGGAGGAAAAGGTGATTTAAAATGTTTGAATGTTATTTCCTATTATTCTTTTTCTCACGATCCACGTTCAAATCCATTGAACGTGGATCGTACCATATTTTTCAAAGGCATCTTCTCCTTTAACAAACAGAAATCCACGTGGAAGAAAAATGGTTTGGCAAAAACTTAGCAAAGTCCATCAATCATCTGATATTTTTACGATTTCACATGTTTGTTTTGGTAATATAGTGTTATGTAGAAGAAACTAAAGTTTGTTGGTTTAGTAATAAATTTGAATTTTTCCCCCTGGACATTTGAGAATTTCTGACCTTTTCGAAACTATAGAAAAAGTAAAGATAAAAATGTGTTAGGAAACAAAAAGCAAAGATGGAACAGAGGTTTGCTTTTTCAGATGTTTCCTGGTTTGAAACACGAGCTAAAACTGGGATCATGTTTAATTCATGCAGCATCAGTCAGTCTTTAGCTGAAACATGGTGAAATACTAAATATTTCAACATTGATGTTGATTCTGCTGTGCATCAAAAGATGCTGTTGGGGACACATTTTCCCTAAATCTCTCCTAATGTTGCTCCTTTATTTTGACAAGATGTGTTTCTATTTAAAGATGGACTGTTTATCTGCAGAGTTCAGAGAGGGATTTACAGGAAGATCCATCCATCCATCCATCCATCCATCCATCCATCCATCCATCCATCCATCCATCCATCCATCCATCCATCCGTCCATCCATCCGTCCATCCATCCGTCCATCCATCCATCTATCTTCAGAACCCACTAAATCTAAGGCGTTGCTGGAGCCTATCCCAGCTACAGTTGGTTGAAGGTGGGGTTCATCAAGAACAGGTCACCAGTCAACCAACATTCCCACCTAGAGACAATTTAGATCATTTTATTTTTATTGCACAAACAGAAAATAAGACATTTTTAATTGAAACTTTTTACTTTAGTAGTAAAGGGTTTTTGTTTTCAGTTTTCAACTTGAAAGGAGTACATGCAAACTCAGAAAGACTGTAGCTGGGATTCAAACCATCTCCCTGTGAACGGAGAGTGCTAACCACTCCTCCACTGTGTCATCCTGCAGGTCAAAAGGAAGAAGAAAAAAAAATTTCAAAGTGGGGCTTAAACGTGGTCAAAGGTGAGTCACATGGGTTTTCATCCGTGTTCAGTCGTTTTTGGAGACAGACGCCTAAACGTTTTGCTTTGAGTCTTTATGACGCCTTCAGGTTTTGCTTTTCTTAGGCTGAGAAACAACATTATTGCTCTGATTAAAGCTTTAGTTTAGTTAGAATCAGCTGAAATTCCCTTTTGGGATCAGTCTGAGCTGTGAGGTGAGGCCACTGATGAAGGTACAGGAGGCTTCCAGCAGGGGGCGCAGTTTACCAGTTCAGCTGCTACATCTGCTTGTCCCGTTGACAGGAAGACCTCCCAGCCACAGCAGCCTTTATCTTCATGAAAGCACTGGCCCGTGATTTACCAGCATCTGCATCTGAGCTCCGGCGTTTCTCCACACAGGTGAAGCTCAGACCTCTTCAGGTGAGATCGCACAAAACAGACCGGCTTTCATTACAGGTGGTTTCGGTAGAGCAGGAATCCAACAGGGTGAGGAGGACTGAAAGAAAATGTTTGGAATCAATTTCACGCTTCTGTGGAGAATAATTGCTGCAGGTTTTAAACATTATGATATGAAGATAAGCGCCTTTCAGCGCCTCACAGGGAGCGCGCTCAGTCTTCTGCTTCATCACCGTCACACGTCTGCTGTTAATTACTGACAGGCAGAGAGGCAGACAGGCAGACAGGCAGACAGACAGGCAGGCTGGCAGGCAGGCAGGCAGGCAGGCAGACAGACAGGCAGGCTGGCAGGCAGGCAGGCAGGCAGGCTGGCAGGCAGGCAGGCAGACAGGCAGGCAGGCAGGCAGGCAGGCAGACAGGCAGGCAGACAGACAGGCAGTCAAGCTGGCAGTCAAGCTGGCAGGCAGGCAGGCAGACAGGCTGTAAGACAGGCAGACAGGCTGTCAGGCACTTTGTGTAATCAAACAAACTACGATAAAAGAAGATCACATTTATTTCAGGTCAGTTTGAAATGTTTTAGGTCAAATCTTCAAACTCCTCAGTCCATCAGTGTATCTGTAAGATCATTTCAAATGTGTCACTCATAAAACCCTCCATGACTGACAGCAGGTGACACATCCATCCCTCCATCCCTTTATTCCTTTTTTCAATCCTCTCTTTAATTCTCAGGGTCATGGGGCAGTTGGCGCCGATCCTGTGAGAGGAAGTGATGCGTTCACTCAAACGAAAGGGTCAGACGTTCAGAAGAATCATATTTTATAAAGTTAGAAATACTCCTCGGCGTTCGTGCTGCATTTCCTTCACGTTTGACCTCTGACCTGCTGTCTGTGAGGCCAGAAACGAAGCTTCCTCAACAGCAGTGTACTTTGCTTTTCAGGCTTTGATTTGCCTGAAAATGTCGAAGAAAACGTCAGACTGAAAACAAAAATGACTCAGAGTAAACATGACAACAATAACTTCTCAGATGAAGCTTTGCTGAGTCAGCACAAACTCAAATACATCACTGTCAAAGTCGGGCTGGATTGAAAAAAGATTTCTAGAGTTCTAGTCAACACAGAGACAGATTTGGGGACGGTGTTCTATAAATGAAGACACAAACAGTCTGTGAACATGAGTGAAGACAGAAAAAGGACAGATCACAGAAGATGTACTGTTATTTCCTGCTTTGTTTTTTTCCATTCTGGGCTGTTTTTCTCTCCAATAGATTAATGGAACTCACAGGGTTAAATGAGGTCACTACTTTCTAAATGTTTTTTTATTTTTATTCTACATTCTTTTGACGGACATTTAATTGCTGCTTATCAAAATGTATTTGTAGTTTTATTTTTTCATTTTTATGATTTCTTTTTTTAATTGTAATATTTTCATTTGAAATGTTTTTGGTCTGTGTTATGGTTCCTACATTTTTTCATCTACCTTTTTATTTATTGTTTTTATGTTTTTTCCTTCCATTTCTGTTATAAATATGTTGCCTGATATTTATTGCTGCTTCCCAAAATGCTTTCAGTTTACAAAAATTACATATATCTTCAGTTTTTTCTTTTTATGTTTTTTTTTTAAATGTTTCGTCCATTGTAAATAACTGCTACCCAAAATAGTTTCTAATTTTTACCCATGTGTAGATATTTATTTTACATATTTTTATCTATTTATATTTTAGGTTTTAATTGACATTTTGTTGCTCTTGCCGAAAATGAAACAAACCAAGAAGACAATTTTCTCAAAACAATTTGAAAAGAAAATTGTTCTACGGTTCTTACAGACAAACATTTATCTGCACAGAGATTCATATTTGTTTTTTTTTGTTTTTATTCCGTGCCTCCTGGCTCTTCTATGTGAGAATTGCTGATCAGGTCTTCAAAAAATGTTTCCATCCTCTTCGGTCTAAGTGGAATGTTCTGGCATGACGGCCCACCGCTGCCACCAAACCCAGGAGCCACGTCCGTTCGGACCCAGGCTGCTGCATTTACAGAGATTGCAGAAATGCAGAAAGGATCTTCATGAATGTTGGACAGTCTGGTGTTAAACATGTCAGCTTCTCAGTACATTCAGAGGAAGCTTTTTTAAAACAAGAATCAGTGAAATATCTTGAAAACACTGCTGGATTCTTAACACGCCTGGTTTTTAAACCCTAATACCAGAAAATAAGAGTTCAATTCAACATTTTTGTTTCTAAAATTCCCTTTGGTGAAAGGAAATCCACTGTGGTGACAGACACAGTCTCATCCTCTGAATTATTCATACCTGAGCCTTTACATTTATGTGCAAACCTGCATCTACACAGAATAAATAAAAGCGCCGCGGTCAGCGTTTGGAACGATGTTTTCCTACAGAAGACTGCTAGCTAAGTCCTCAGTGTCACAAAGCAGCTCACTTATCCTCCGTCACAGCTCCACCAGCAGGCGTCTCCGCCCTGAATCCATCCTTCATCCGGACACAGGCTGGGAAATCTAACGGAGATGGCATTTATAACCGAGGCCCTGCAAGCACAATTGGAGCTGGACATGGATGTGGATCCTGGAGGATCCTGTCTCCACCCAGGAAACGAAGCTGAAGGGAACTTCCTAGAAGGTCAGGTTCCATGTGTGGGATTGTGAGACTGCAGAGAAGCTCCAAACTGTTTTCAAACCTCTGCAACCAAAAGTTGGAATCAGATTACATGCTGCTGTAGTTGTTACTCATAAACAATGATCTATGTGGGTTTTATACCTCAGCCAGATGCACCGGTAAGCTATGGGGAGGGTATCTATCATGGGACAAGTGCCTGGCAGGCGACCAGCCGACACAGAACAGGAGGACGTGGCGAGCAGGTTAAAAAGACAAAAGCAACCTCAGGACCACCATGGATTATCTATAGGATATGGACCATTCATAGTTGTATCTGGAACTTGGTTCAGCAGCAACAAGTACGATTCTGACCGTAATCTATAAATTAATGATTGTTAAAGCAATAATACTTACTGATTATAATAATTAAGGACTGCACTTTGTAGCAAGCATTCGATTTTAGTACTTAGATCTGTGATATGTATCATGGTTTGTAGAATAATGTAATGTCTTAAATACTTCTGGATTAAAGAAATGATCGGTACTTGGACTAGTAAAGTATAAATGACTTCAAACATGAATGCAAAGACGTTCCCTTTTTGTAATGTTGGAGTAAAACAACAAGTCGGATGTAAGGGGGTTACATGTGCATACAAGGACGTCATCAGCGTATACGGAGACTGGACGTTCAGCTCCCCACTCCTCAATCCCTTTTAAGCAATTCCTCCAAACTGAGAGCAAAAGATCGCGCTTCTGTACCCAAATGGAGAAAGATGGCGGCCTTGACGTGTGCCTCGATACTGAGGAAATGGCGTTGAGCGTTGGGCGTCAGTGCAGACATGGAGATGATTCAGAACCTTGAACCGGGAAAGGAGATTTGGGCCAAAACTGAACTGCTGCAGGGTAAAGAAAAGAGTGAGTGAGTGGCGTTCAACAAGATCATATTTGCTTTTGTGATTTAGACTTGTACAAATCAAAATTACAAATCAAAGTTACATTCAACAAAAGGTAACTTGATTTTAGTAGCATTCGATGCTGTGAGTCCTGCTTTAACTCTGATCCTGCATCTGTTTAACTGTCAGCCAATGAGCTGACAGACGAGGGGTCTTGTCCTCATGTTTGGAGCCTCTGGAGGTCAGGAGAAGAAGAAGGTCAATTTGTGCTTTTAGATGCTCCATGAAAGCCAGAGTCGGTCAGACTCCTAACTGTAGCTCACAGCAAACGCTGTCGCCTCTTTAACTCATCCTGTCCATCAGCTGAGCCAACAGATCACAGCCTCTAATGACGCGTCTGTTCCAGTAGTGATGTGGCTTCTGGCTCAAGAGGTATATATTCGTATAAACCCCTTTGTATTTGGGGTTATACTTTTTTTTAAAAACGTTAAAAGAAAGGAAAAAAGGCATAAAGAGGTTGGATGATGATTAAAGAAACACATCAAAGGCTTGTATTTGGCATTACTCTGGTAAAACTGCAGTATGGAAAGTTTAAATACGCCGTTTCTGACGTTTCCAAGTGTTTTCTTGGTTGGTAATTGTGGCTCACATTCCTGCAGTCTTGATGCAGAGGAAGTGAATGTCACCTTAAAGTGGGCGGTGAGGCTCGCTCTGTGTCTGTTAAAGCAGACCCACCAGCTTAACTGTAGGTCTCAGACCCCCCAATCACATCAAACCGGGACAGGAACCCTGCAGAGAGCGTCTGCCGCTGAACAGAGCTGCCTCTCTTCTTAATGTCAATTTTCCTTCATAAAAAATGTACTTTTATAGTTTACACAGGAACAGCAACAGCCCCGACGGCGCCAAAGCATTATGGGATGTCTAACAAAACACTTAGAAACTGTAATGCAGTTTCTGACTTTTGAACCTTTTGTTTTTCACAGATGAGTCACTGAATTGACTCTTTAGCCGGTAGATCCACCTGAAAAAGTCACAGGGAAACTTATAAGTGTGTTGGCTCTACTGCTTGGTCCTGACTCAACCTCATAAGTCAGTTTATTTATTTAGAATGGCTTATTTTGGGGTATTAAGGATGGGTGGGTTATATGGGTGATCACCCTCCTATCCCCCCCCTCTCTCTATCGTCCCTCTCTCTTCTTCCCTCCTTTCTTTTTCCGTCCGGTCCAACACAAAAGATTTTCAGACATGATTGAAATTAATAAAGTTTGGCCTCGATTACAAAAGGGGTTTATCCAGACATACCTTTGGTTTGTCTGAAGATTAATAACCCCTCTTGTTAAAGTAAAATATGTCCAACACAAGAGGCCCTCAGCTCTCATCTGTCTGCCCAGCTGTTGGACAGGACAATTAAAAAAAAAAAGAAAATAAATAAAAAAAGGATGTGTGGGTCTTTTTTGGAACTAAAGGATTTATAGACTGGCAGAAGTCTTTGTTATAGATTTTATTTGTTCATTTTTTCATGAAGTGTTTCTCTCATTTACGTTCTAAAAATAACCTGCAGATTCCATGTAGTAATTAATGAAACAGATGTTTTAAGGCTGTAAAGCTCCTCACTACAAACCTTTTCCACTTTCCTCAGACAGACATGAACATTTTCACATTTGTCTCTCTTGTTTAAAGTCTCAAAAGTCCAAACCAACGTAGAAAATGAATCCAGGATTAAGAAAAGAAAAGAAAGATCTGATCAGGATGAAGGTTTATGTAACGTTTTCTGTAGAGGATAACAGGGAAGTTTTAATGAACATTTGTTTACAGCAGGGATGTAATAATCTAAATTCATGAGTCACTCGATTTTGATTTTGATACAGATACTGAGTCTCAATCCAATACTTTAGTATCACGTTTAAAAAAAAAAGTTATAAACTGATCCAGACGGGTTCCCTATTTTTTTATTCACCTTCTTTTATTCTCTAACACTTATACAGAACATTTTTGTGAAATATCTTCAACAATCAATTAAAAATTGTGCAACTGTTACCAAGAAAAAGTTGCTAACGTTAAACAAAAAGAAAAGTTATATTTGGTCACATGAGAAAGTTTGAAAACTGTAGCATTAGTTCCTGTGATTCTCTCTTGATCAATTACGATTCATGTTTACAAGATTAATTATGAAACAGAAGTGATTTTTATGATTTGCTCTTATTAATGGAACCATTTATCAGTTTTAGTTGTGTTCTGTATTTATCTAGATGTGTTTTAATCACATCCACATTTGCACTTTGTTGCCGTCTCCCTGTTGGCAGCAGGAGAACTTCATTCTCGTTAGAAGAAACCAAAACCCCATCTGTTTTCCATCGAAAGGCCTCTGTAGGTCGTTGTTTGCATTAAGATAAAACGGAAGACACACTTGCTGTCGGTTTCAAATATTTATTAAAAGAGTTATGGAGTCAGAGTCTGTGAATATCTTGCTAACTTGACTAAACTCCCGCTCAAACTGCTGCAGTAAAATGTCGTGATGCGTTCATGATATGCAGACTTCTACTGGGCATGGGGGCGACCAAGATGGCGGAGTGAGTAGACGCTCTTTACCGAGTTCTGCACAAAAAGTTCTTGAAATATGATAAAACCCTGACTTTATTCTTTAAAACACCAACAAATCTCTTTATAAACAAGAATACATTGACCTCTAAGAGATAAGAAGCAGAATGCCGAATTCAAAAGGCGCAAAGAGAGGATTAGAAATATCAAAATCCAAGCTAGCATCTGAAGAGGCTGTCGAAGCTATCGCTACCTCAGGCAACATACTTGTGGACAACTGCCACAACTACGCTGCATCCCAGTCAACGGTTGCTCCAAATGTTGAAGATATGGATGACTTTCCATCCCTCCCTGCTACACCTCTCAAATCTCCAGCGTCAAAAAAAGTGATGTACGACTCCGGCAGCAACGATCTACCCACTTCAAACGAGATCATATCCCATCTTTCAGCATTGATAAACAGAAGATCGGACAGTCTGGAAATCATGGTGAAAGAGAATTCAAGTATGGTGAAAGAAAATGCTCTGAAGATTGAAGGTCTTAAAAAATCGATTGATTTTATGCATGCTGAAATGAAAGATGTAAAGAAAAAAGTGAATGACCTTGAAAGAAAAGTAAAAAGAGACGAAGACCAACTGGATAACCACCAGCTGAGACTGTCTAATCTGGAAAGATACTCCAGAAGATGGAACCTCAAACTACACGGTGCCATGGAAACTGAGAAAGAAGACACACGAAGAAAGGTGATAGAAATTTGCCAAACGGTTTTACCTGAACAGAAACAGAAGCTACCTGACGTCATCGACACCGTGCATCGACTGGGACCCAGGAAGCAAGGCAACGCCAATCCGAGAGGCATCATCATACAGTTCACCTCACGTGTCTCCAGGGATGCTGTCTGGAAAGCAGCCAAAACATCCGCTTACCTGCGAGAGAATCACTTGAAATTCGCTGAAGATTTATCCCAGGAAGACAGAAGTCGTCGTGCCAAATTGTGGCCACTAATAGACAAAGCACGCAAGGAGGGGAAGCCGGCATACTTCGTTGGAGCCCGTGGCTTCATCAATGGAACAGAAGTGCTCCCTCCTTCATAGAAACGCTCATCCTACATTTAAAAGCTGACTGCTTCGGTGAGACTATTAACACTATTTCTTAATCACAAATTTGGTTGATGTTTACTGTCCATACATCATTTTCTGATTAGGGCTATAACCTTATTTTAAACCTTAATTTGTTAGAAGAAGAAGAAGAGAGGAAAAAAAAAAAACAAAAAAAAAAAAACTTATAGCCCTCTTCTTATTTTGGCTGCACATTTTTATTTAGTTTTTTTATTTTATTTTCTAAACCACAACGGGTTGGATGTTATTCTATTTTTATTTAGTTAGTCAGGATTATTACATTATTTTTGTATGAATCGTGCAGTGCTCGGTCCCCTTCTCTTCTGTAAATCTATTCTTTCTTTGTTAGATCAGTTCATTAAACGTGTCTTTTTCACTTGTTTCTCTCAACGCCAGGGGACTAAGGCAAACATGCAAGCGCAAAGCTCTATTTTTATTTCTTAAACAATTTAAAACAAATTTCTGTTTTTTGCAAGAGAGTCATTCCACATCTACTGATGCAAATTTTTGGAAATCACAATGGGGCAACGATATTTGGTTATCTCATGGTTCTGAACGTTCATCTGGTGTCACCACACTTAAGAACAACTTTTCTGGTTACATATTAGACTCTGAATGTGACACTCTTGGCCACTACATCTGTATGGCAGTTAAAAATGATATTTACAATTTTATCATTGTTAATATATATGGTTACAACAATAAAAGTGACAACGACAAACTACTGGACTCCTTAGAAGAAAAAATAAGCTTATGGTTATCCAGATACCCAGACTCCATACTTTTTGTTGGGGGGGACTTTAATATTGCTATCAATAATACACTTGATAGATGGCCTCCAAGACGGGAAACTTCATATAGCACCAATCTCAAAAGATTTATGAATAAGTTTGATATTGTGGATGTTTGGAGAGAGAAATTTCCCAATGACAAACACTTCACCTGGAGTAATAAAACCGGTTCCAAACAATCTCGCATTGATTTCTGGCTTGTTTCAAGCTGTATAAATAAAGATAACATCACTGTGAATATTTTGCCAACCCCTCTGACGGATCATAGAGCTATTTATATTAATATTCAAATTATTACTCCTGACAGTAGTACTCGGAAATTCAATTACTGGAAGCTAAATAATTCTTTACTGAGGCATGAAGCAGTCAAAATTGAAATTACAAAATTGATTAATTTTTATTGGAATAAGGCCAATAAAGAAAAATCTTTTTGCACCAATTGGGAACTTTTTAAATTTGAAACTTGTAAATTCTTAAGAAAATATGGAAGTCAAAATGCCAAATTAAGAAAAGCTGAAGAGGAAGAAGTGGTAAGCAAAATTATGTCTTATTATCAAAAAAGACCAGAAGAGGTTGAGGAGGAGGATAAATTAACTTTAATTGACCTTCAAAACAAATTAGACCAAATATATCAACACAAAGCTGAAGGTGCCTTTGTTAGATCCAGGAAAAAATGGCTGGAGGAGGGAGAGCAAAACTCTGCCTACTTCTTTAGACTGGAAAGAAACAGATCAACAAACAACTTTATTAACCGCTTAAGTATCAATGGCACTATTTCAGACAATCCGATACATCTTTCAAAATTTTGTGCTAATTTCTATTCTAATCTATACAGCTCAAGATACAATGAGGACATTTCCTCCTTATTTTTTAACAATATTCAAAACCTCCGAACTATTGACGAGGAGGACAGGAGTCAGTGCGACAGCCCTCTAACTCTGGAGGAAGTACTTAATTCCATCTTCGCGCTGAAGTCCAACAAATCTCCCGGCACAGATGGTTTATCTGCAGAATTTTACCAGGCATTCTCTAATAATTTAGCTCCGTTCCTACAACAAACTTTTTTAGAAAGTATAGAAAAAGATGCTCTCCCTTCAACACTTTCTCAAGGTCTAATAACTCTCATTCCAAAACCAAATAAAGACATACTCTTAATTGAAAACTGGAGACCCATTTGCTTGCTAAATTGTGATTATAAAATTATGGCTTTAATATTTGCTAATAGAATCAAAAAAGTTTTAGAGTTAATCATCGATGAAACGCAGTCAGGTTTCATGAAAAATAGGCATATCTCTAATAATATCAGATTGGTGTTAGATCTACTTGATTACTCTGATTTGGTGCCTGATGACAGCTTTATTCTTTTCCTAGACTTTTATAAAGCATTCGACACAATCGAACACCAATTTATTTTCAACTCATTAAAATTATTCGGCTTTGGAGATTTTTTCTGTAATGCTGTCAGAACTTTATATTCGAATGGTAACAGCTCTATAAAAATGAGACATGGCTCCACCCCTAGATTTGACCTAAAACGAGGCATTCGCCAAGGTTGCCCAATCTCACCATATTTGTTTCTTCTCTGCACTCAAATCCTAACAAACCACATTTGTTCTAGTAATGTGCAGGGCATTACCATAGCTGGCAAAGAGCTTATCATTAGCCAATTGGCTGATGACACTACACTCTTTTTAAAAAACTCAAGCCAGATTCCTCTAATCTTAGACGTAATTAATATTTTTTCTCAAACTTCTGGTTTAACATTAAACGTAAACAAATGTGAATTACTAGCTATTAAAGACTGCTCAGTTGATGTTATCTGCACGATCCCAGTTAAACAAGAAATTAAGTACCTGGGTATTTTAATTAATAAAAATCAAAAACAAAGATGTTCATCTAACTTTACTCCAATCATACAAAAAACCAAAAAGAAGCTTAATCAATGGCTACAAAGGGACTTATCCTTAAGAGGTAGAGTACTGCTAACCAAAGCAGAAGGAATCTCCCGTCTAACTTATGTTGCCATCTGCTTACACCTTGACAACAGCATTTGTAAAGAAATTGATCGCACACTTCTTAATTTTATCTGGAAATATAGTACACATCGAACACATTACATAAGAAAATCTGTCTTTATGAATGACTATGAATCAGGTGGACTTAACTTTCTAGACTTTAACTCTCTCAATAATACTTTTAAAATTAATTGGGCCAAAAATTTTTTGAAGAACCCCACCTCTATCTGGAACATCATACCATTTCAGATTTTCTCCCGTTTTGGAGGCTTTAAATTTATTTTAAATTGTCACTATAATGTTGAGAAACTCCCCACAAAACTCTCATCCTTCCATAAGCAGGTTCTCTTAGCATGGAACCTTATTTACAAACATAATTTTTCTCCACACAAGTACATCATCTGGAACAACAGAGATATTTTATACAAAAATACATCGCTCTATTTAGAGACCTGGATCCAGAATGGGATCCTACTGGTGGCTCAACTATTTAATAAGGAGGGGCAGCTGTTAAACTATAACGAATTCCTATCACAGTATAATTTACCTATTACTTTACAAGAGTTTTCAATGGTGCAGAAGGCTATCCCCTCAGGAATAGTAATGTTATTTAAGAACACTGATAATTTGATACCTAATCAAAATACAATATCCAACGCGGATGAGTCACCGGTAGGAAAAATATGCTTCTCTTATGGGCGTACTACTAATATAAAAATACGCAGATTATTTCAAAAGATTTATACCTCTCCCCCATATATTTTAAATTATTGGAATCAATTTGTTCCAGATATCAATTGGAAAGCAGTCTGGACGATCCCTCATAAGTATTTAATAATAAATAAGGTAAAAGAAGTATCCTTTAAAATTCTCCATAAAATTTACCCTGCCAAACATTACATGATAAAATTTAAAAAAGATATTAATACTGATTGTAGTTTCTGTGGAGATCACCCAGAAACAGTAACTCATCTTTTCTGGCACTGTTTGTCCACACAGAGATTTTGGAAGGAGTTCAGTAGTTTCATCATTATTCATATCTTCAAAGATTTCTCCCTGAAATGGGAAAATGTATTACTTTGTTTTTTCAGGACCCCCAAAAAACAAAAGGTTTTTTTCATAATTAATTTATTAATTCTTCTGGCAAAATTCTACATACATAAATGTAAATTTACTAATAAAACACCATACTTCCCATACCGAAGAGGATTAGTACCGAAGAGGATTAGGGCCATGGACAAAGAAAAAAAAAGCGCATAGAAAATTCTGACTTTAATCTCAGAATTCTGACTTTAATCTCAGAATTCTGACTTTAATCTCAGAATTCTGACTTTAATCTCAGAATTCTGACTTTAATCTCAGAATTCTGACTTTAAACTCAGAATTCTGACTTTAAAGTCAGAATTCTGACTTTAAACTCAGAATTCTGACTTTAATCTCAGAACTACGGAGGCCTGTGAGCTACTTCCTTCAGTTAGCTTTAGCAGCACTGTGGAGTCATACATGCTGAGTGGAACTAACGAAAATGTCCTCTTTAAGTTTCTCGTTGCGTGCTGAAGTTTACCAGGAGGCCACTGTGTTAACAGAAGGTGAGTAAAAAGAGATTAATTTAGATTTTTTTAATGAAACGGCGACTGACTATGCTATCATTTTGTAACTGTAAAACGTCTTTTAAAACTACGTATGCTGTTATCGACATCTGTGACAGTCTCACGGACGGAGTTTCAAGTTGTGCATTTCTGCACACTGCAGTTGTTTGAATTCACCTACCTTTTTTAAATTTTGACTTTATTACAATATTTAGCTCTCTGTCGTCCTGTCACGTCATTTTATATCTTTTTTATCGTCTTATTAGCCGACATGCGGAAGAATGGAACTCCACATGCCAAGACTTAATTTGGAGAAAAAGAAGATGGTTATTTTCTTATATTTTTACTATGACATCAAGTAAAAATCATACTTTAAAAAAATTATTATTATTAATTAATTTTTCTTTTGTGCAGATTGGCCGTGATGTCATCGCTTTGGAGGATGATGCAGCTCTGGGACAGACACAACACAAACAATCACCATTTACACACTTTACATTAATCAACTATAATGATGCAAGTTTTTTGGACTGATGGAAGAAGCTGCCGGAAGGTCATGTATGCAGGAGAACATGCTAACTCCACACAGGACCCTTTTGGGATTTGAAGCCCTCTTGCTATGAGGCACGCCTGCAGACCAGTACATCATTGTGCAGCTGAGAGAAGTTTATTTTGAAAATAAGACCATTCTAAGTTGGAAGCAATTATTAGAAACAACATTAATTTGAGTTTATTGTTTCAATCATGGTCAATTGAAACATACTTCCTTCAACACAGGAACAGCACATATATAAAGAAACAAAAATAAGTCACAATCTGAGTATACATCCTTGTATCTTACTTTTGATTATACAAACTAAACAGTTAATGCTTGAAATGGGAAGAGAAGAAGCAAATTTATTTAACTCCTTCCCTATTATAATATGCATAACTTAATGATAAATTGTTGCTATGTTATATATTATAAACTGTAATGTTTCTATAAAAATGTATGAATAAAGGTCTTTCTTCTGAAATGTTTTTGTATGAATTTATTGGAACCATAACACCTTTTTTACTATATGTGTGAGTTAAATAGGAGTTGCCAACATTATTTACAATGTCAGAACTAACACATGTAATGCAAGTGGCTGAATATTTCAAAAGGAAACAAATAAATCATAATGGAAATTCAGTTGATTTAATACTTTTGATCTTAGGTTACTATTATTTGATGCATCTGTTATGGAAATACAGAAAATTAAAAGTAAATAATAAAATGAGAAAAAATGTGTTTAGTTATACATATTTCTTTAAATTTTACAGAAGAAATAAGAGGCCGGGATAGGCTCCAGCAGCCCCGTGATCCCAAAAGGGACAAAATGGGTTCAGAAGATGAATCAGAAATAAATTCAAATTAAAAGGAAAAGGTATGTCAGTTATCTGCAGGTATTCTCAGATATGTACTATCGCACATAAATAAGAAAAAACGACAAAACAGTTAAATTACTTTGTTACCATAGCTCCATTAAAAATGACAGATACATAAATAAATGTGCTTAAAAATAATAACAAGTGTCTAATGTAGAGTCTAGCATCTGATGGGAAGAAATCTCAGCAAAAGGACTTCTTTCTGCAATGACGTGTTGCAGACTCCACATGAAGGGATGTGAAGTGTCATTTCTGGATCCTCCAAAGCGATGACATCACTGTCAATCTGCACAAAAGAAAAATACATTAGTTATAAAAGAAATGAGTTTTATTTTATGTCACAGGGAACACATAGTAAAAAAAAAGAAGTCCAGTAGTATTTTCAGAAGCATAAATAAAAAAGTGATAAATGGAGCTTCTTTCTTTCTTGCTGTGTGCAAACATTTGACATAAATGTACTTGTAGGCCATTTATATGCCCACTAAAACTGGACAAATGTGGTTAATCAGGTGAATCCGAACGGACTATGAAAATGTAGCTGAGAGAAAATAGTAGACTACAGAAGAGTCAATCATCCGATTCTGCAGAACTACGTACATAATCATGACGTAACGATCAAGCTTCGCGGTGTTTAAAAACCCCCCGCCCAATAAGAAAAAAAAAACAAAAAAAAAACCCGCCCTGTAAAAAAAATAATAAACTGTACCCTGTGAAGTTTGCAGCGGTGCCGATAGCTTAATGTGGGTGCTAATGTGCTAAATAGTAAACACATTGCTACGGTTCAACGAACAAGAAACGGCGGTTACCGTGGATACGCAACGCTACTCCGAGGTGTCACGTGACTTTCCCCACCTGAACTTTATTTAAACTCGCCCAGATACAGAATAACAAAAACTATAATATTGTATTAAATGTTATGAAAGGGTATGACTCTGTGACGGGGGACTGTCGTTTGCAGAGTGTTTGTTTAACAATGAGATAATAAAAATAGAGAACGTGTCTGTCACGTGAAGAGAAGGCCTTCGGTTTTCACGAACGTTAAAGTTATTGTGGACGTGTAAACTAAAAGAACAGTGGGTATATGCTGCATAGTAAAACACGACAATCTGTTAGACATACGCAGAGAGTATTTTCTGAAGGGTATAAAAAACGAAATTATAAGGTAGTTGTTGATATAAACGGGCACGACAATGGGTGCTATAAAAGCATTTTTTTTGCACCAGCAATGCAAAGCCCTGCATGACTGATGCAAAACGCTAGCATAGCCTGCTGCCCGTTCATTTTACAAAATTCAGTTTAAAACAATTTCTTTTTACTTACCCTCTGTTCTTCCATTAGCGAAATGACCTCCTCTGGTCAACCCTCAGCATGCAAAAAGACACTTACAGACGTCTATTTTGTTGGTTTCACTCCGGCAGCTCCTTGGACTCTGCAGTGCTGAAGAATGTGGCTCACATGTGACTGTAGCGCACAATTCTGACTTTAAAGTCAGAATTCTGAGATTAAAGTCAGAATTCTGAGAATAAAGTCAGAATTCTGAGATTAAAGTCAGAATTCTGAGATTAAAGTCAGAATTCTGAGATTAAAGTCAGAATTCTGAGATTAAAGTCAGAATTCTGAGATTAAAGTCAGAATTCTGAGATTAAAGTCAGAATTCTGAGATTAAAGTCAGAATTCTGAGATTAAAGTCAGAATTCTGAGATTAAAGTCAGAATTCTGAGATTAAAGTCAGAATTCTGAGATTAAAGTCAGAATTCTGAGATTAAAGTCAGAATTCTGAGATTAAAGTCAGAATTCTGAGATTAAAGTCAGAATTCTGAGATTAAAGTCAGAATTCTGAGATTAAAGTCAGAATTCTGAGATTAAAGTCAGAATTCTGAGATTAAAGTCAGAATTCTGAGATTAAAGTCAGAATTCTGAGATTAAAGTCAGAATTCTGAGATTAAAGTCAGAATTCTGAGATTAAAGTCAGAATTCTGAGATTAAAGTCAGAATTCTGAGATTAAAGTCAGAATTCTGAGATTAAAGTCAGAATTCTGAGATTAAAGTCAGAATTCTGAGATTAAAGTCAGAATTCTGAGATTAAAGTCAGAATTCTGAGATTAAAGTCAGAATTCTGAGATTAAAGTCAGAATTCTGAGATTAAAGTCAGAATTCTGAGATTAAAGTCAGAATTCTGAGATTAAAGTCAGAATTCTGAGATTAAAGTCAGAATTCTGAGATTAAAGTCAGAATTCTGAGATTAAAGTCAGAATTCTGAGATTAAAGTCAGAATTCTGAGATTAAAGTCAGAATTCTGAGATTAAAGTCAGAATTCTGAGATTAAAGTCAGAATTCTGAGAATAAAGTCAGAATTCTGAGATTAAAGTCAGAATTCTGAGATTAAAGTCAGAATTCTGACTTTAAAGTCAGAATTGTCTATGACCTTTTTTTTTATTTCTCCATGGCCCTAATCCTCTTCCGTATTCCCACAATTCATTAAAGATGTAACTTTTTACATAAAATCAATATCCTTTTCCTCCAACAAAAAGGCTCTCAGAACTATTGAAATTTGTAACTCTCTGCAAATATTTAATGAATCGACTCCCCTGGTCGTTTAACATTATTTGTGTTGTATATTGATTGTATGTTGTATACTGCATTGATTGTTCTTCATGTTGTATACTTGCATTTGTTCAATAAAGTTATAAAAAAAAAAAAAAAAAAAAAAGACTTCTACTGGGCATTTATTCGAAACAACAAGCTTGAAACACACAGCGCCGATCAAAGTAATAAATACATACAAATCCAATCACTGATTGATCAGGAGACTGTTGTGTCCAGATGAAAAACAAAAAGGAACGTTCCGCTGGTGAAAAACGACAGACAGTACTTGCTCTTTTAGCTTCTTTTATTCAACCACAACTGTTAGCTCCAACACATACTTCCAGTCTCCAGAACGGACTTTTTTTTACCCTCACAAGCCCCCTCTAGTGGATAGGAGGGGCATTGCTGATGAGTTCTGCAACAATGGTTAAGACACCACAGCTCCTCCCCTGTAGCTTAAAATTAAGATTTTTTTCTTCTTCTTCTTTTTTTTTTTTTTTTTTTTTTTAAAGAGATTCACAAAACAATACTCAGTTGGTAGATCACATAACCATAGAACACAGCTACCTTACAACATTTTGCAGGCACAACATTACAGGTTTAACCGATCAGGAGGACGCACATTTCGTTTAGGACGCACTCTGGCTCCATCATTTGTAGCTTCTCCAGGAGCTTGGATAGGCTCCATAGGAACCTGGTTCTCTACAGGCTCAGAGTCTTCTTCTGGATCAATAGGGTAGTCAAAATACGGTTCAGTTTCAAGACACGTTTCTTTTGATGTTCCACCGGGTTGGTTTGTAGACAGCATTTGGTTCACATGTCTTTTTACACATTTCCCATCATTTACAGACACCAAATATGTCACAGGACCCAAAACTTCAGTTATTACACCATCCAACCACTTCTCTCCCCCCCTGTAGTTTCTCACTAACACGTTCTGACCCACCAAGAAAGACCGCAGCTTCTTAGCTGATGCAACCTGTCGGGGTAGAGAGCACTGAGGAACTTCAGGTTTCAGTAGCGACAATCTTGTACGAACCTGTCTTTTTAAAAACAGTTCTGCCGGTGTTTTCGTGGTCACAGTGTGTGGCATATTTCTATAACTGTAAAGAAAACAAGCAACACAATCTTGAAGCGACTTCCCACCAGCAGCCTTACTTTTGGCTAAGGACCTTTTCAGGTTTTGGACCAACCTTTCAGCCATCCCATTTGATGCAGGATGATAAGCTGGACTTTTTATGTGTTTCACTGCATTTAGGTTCAGAAATGATTCAAACTCACTGGATGTAAATTGCGGACCATTATCTGACACCAGTTCCTTAGGTAACCCATAGGACGCAAACAGACCTCGCAAAACTTCAATAGTCTTGTTAGCAGTAGTAGTTTTCATGTGTATAACCTCGGGCCAGCGTGCATAAGCATCCATAACAACCAGAAATGTCTCCTTATGAACCTCTGCAAAATCAACGTGTATTCTTTCCCATGGAGCTGAAGCACTCCTCCACGTGTGAATCGGTGCAGTGGCTGGCATGTTACGCTGACGTTTACAGATGTCACACTGGTGTGTTTCCCTTTCAATGTCCTCATCGAGCGTAGGCCACCAAAACAAACTCCGAGAAAGTGACTTCATTTTGACTATTCCCCAGTGACTTTCATGTACCTCTGACAATAGCCTGTTTTGTAGTTTTTCTGGAATAACTACTCTGAAACCCCAGTGTACACAATCTTGTTCCACTGTCAAGTCAAACTTCCGTTTCACATAAGGCTGCAATGCTTCATCTGGAACATGCTTAGGCCAACCTGCTCTCACATAATATTTCACTTTTGAGAGTACTGGGTCTCTGTCTGTTTCATGAGCCACATCTTTGGCAGTTATCGGCAAACTGTCCAAATAAGACACTCTGAAAACTGGGTTTGATCTAGGGAAACCCTGATCTGCTACCGGCAGGCGAGACAACGCATCAGCATTCCCATGCTGTCCTGAAGGTTTATACTGTATCTCATATGTGTATGCTGCCAATATCAGAGCCCATCTCTGCATCCTAGCTGCTGCTAAGGGAGGTACCCCTGTTTTTGGACCTAAGATTTTTAGCAAAGGCTTGTGGTCTGTAATTAAAGTAAACTTACGACCAAACAAGTACTCATGGAATTTCATTACACCAAAAACTAAGCCCAAAGCCTCTTTCTCAATCTGGGAATAGTTTTTTTCAGTTTTAGTCAACATGCGGGAAGCAAATGCTATTGGTTTTTCACTACCATCACTCAATTTGTGCGAGATCACAGCCCCAATTCCTACAGGTGATGCATCACAAGCTAACATGAGTGGCAACTCTGGGTTGTAATGAACAAGCACTTTACTTGAGGTTAGCTGGCGTTTAGCTTCTTCGAAAGCTTTCTGGCAGGACACTGACCACTCCCACTTCACATCTTTTTGCAACAGTTCCGTCATAGGTGCAATGATAGTTGAAAGGTTGGGAATAAACTTGCCATAATAACTTAATAATGACAAGAATGATTTAAGCTCTGTGACTGTAGTGGGCACTGATGCATTGGCTACAGCTTCACATTTGTCTTGCATGGGGTGAATTCCCTCTGCATCAATGACATGTCCTAAATAAGAAACGCTGTGCTGAAAAAACTCACATTTTTCTCTTTTAACTCTCAGGTTGTGAGCCTTTAGTCTTTTCAAAACCTCCTCCAAATGTCTCATGTGTGACTCTGTGTCACTTCCTGTTATCAGAATATCATCTAAATAACAGATGACACCTTCCATTCCCTGCAACACTTGATCCATCAACTTTTGGAAAATGGCAGGTGCGCTGGCAACGCCATAAGGGAGCCTGTTCACTTGATATAATCCCTTATGTGTATTGATTGTGAGGAACTGTTTTGAACCCTCATCCAGCTCCACCTGCTGGTAAGCTTGGGACAAGTCCAGTTTGGAAAATCGTTCACCTCCAGCTAGTTTGGTGAACAAGTCTTGTGGTTTTGGTATGGGGTACTGATCTACCTCAAGCCATGGATTGATAGACACTTTATAGTCCCCGCATATCCTCACTGTTTGATCCATCTTTGGGATGTTAACTGTCGGGGCTGCCCATTCGCTGTAATTAACAGGTGTAAGAACCCCATCAGCTTCCATTTTACTCAACTGAGCTTCCACTGCATCTCGGAGGGCATAAGGCACAGGTCGCGGTTTACAAAATTTAGGAACAGCACCTGGCACAACATGAAGCTTTGCTTTAAGTCCTTCTACTTTTCCTAAGCTTGGCTGGAAAACCTCTGAGTATTTATCACACAGCTCTTGCACCCCCACATATGCTACTTTGTTTACAGAAGACCAGTTTAGTTTTAACTTTTGAATCCAGTCTCTTCCCAATAAGGCTGGACCATTCCCTTGAACAACCAGTAGTTGCAGAACAGACGTCACTCCATTACACTTTGCAGTAACAAAAATGCTCCCCTTCAGTTTTAAGGGCTGCTTGTTATAGGTTTTTAGCACACAGTTGGTTGGCATTAGCTTAACCTTCTTAAACCTACGTTTATATAGACTCTCTGAGATCACAGAAACAGCTGCCCCCGTATCTACTTCCATTTTCAACCTTTTATCGTTTACCCTTATATACACATAATAAGGTTTTACAATGTCAACATCACCTTTAGAGTCCATGTTCTCTTCTTCAGCTTTCATGGAGAACAGCTCCGGGACTCTGACGTTACTTGTCTGGTAATCTGGGACCGACCCCGGCTGGGGTTCGACAGTCACTCTTTCTGCTGTACACGTCGAGTTGACCAGCGTAGAGGAACTCTTGATCTCTGAAGTGCATGCTGCCACAGGCTGCTCCTCTGGTGGCCTGGTCCTCCCAGTCCTGATCTCACTTGGCCTGGTCTGGGCATCCAGATGCTTCGTCCACTTAGTCTGCTTCTCTTTTTTTCCGTCTTGGGATCTGCATGCTTTTGCAATATGTCCTCTCTTCTTACAGACTCGACAATCCACGTCCTTAAATCTGCATTCACTCGGCATGTGTCCCTGGCCAGCACACCGATAACAGGGTTTCATGCGCTCTTCTTTTTTTGGTTTAGAGCTTGAAATGGCATTAGCTTTGAATGTTTTCTGTGACCACTGCTGTGCGTTTTGTTTTGCCACTTCAAATGCCAGTCCCATGTCATAGGCTGCAGTTAGTGTTAACTCCTTGGTATGAGCAGCTGATAACAACCGGTCACGCAGTTCTGCACTTTTAACTCCACATACAAATCTATCTCTGAGCGCATCTTCTAGAAAAGTCCCAAACTTGCATGTAGAAGCCAGCTTTCTTAGGCTTGCCATGTACTCACTTATTGACTCGTTTTCAGACTGATTCCTTGTGTTGAACTTGTATCTTTCCGCAATGACGTTCGTTTTCGGGACAAAATGGGTGCGTAGCAAATCCAGCAGCTCCTCCAGCTTCTTCTCTGATGGCTTAACAGGTGCACACAAGTCCATTAGCAGCGTGTGGTTTTTCTTTCCCACCACCGTCAAAAACACTGCTTTGGCCTTCTCCGTGTCCATTTTAATTGCATTTGCCACAAAGAATTGTTCCAACCTTTCCAAATAGGCTTCGAAACATTCTTCATTTTCATCAAACTGCAAGTCTTCACCTTTTCCAAATGCCGCCATGTTCAGAGTCGGTTGTCTTGTCTCAACGGAGTTTTTACTTCTAAAACTCTTTTCACCAGGAGGAAAATCCCATCCTCGTCGCCAAAAATCTGTTGTGTCCAGATGAAAAACAAAAAGGAACGTTCCGCTGGTGAAAAACGACAGACAGTACTTGCTCTTTTAGCTTCTTTTATTCAACCACAACTGTTAGCTCCAACACATACTTCCAGTCTCCAGAACGGACTTTTTTACCCTCACAAGCCCCCTCTAGTGGATAGGAGGGGCATTGCTGATGAGTTCTGCAACAATGGTTAAGACACCACAGAGACAACATCCGGTACCGTTCGTTCCAAATTTGTCTTTCCACGACTGTTTCAGGTATGTCTAACACATGAACCACAAATGAATAACATTTCTGTCACATATCAAGTTAAACTACATAATTGACGCATGAATCACTGATGAAAGGCATATAAACATCACAATAATCACACGGTTCATGATCTACGTTGATTTACGTGTTCTTCATTCGTACTTCTTAACGTGGTTCATTTATGATACATCTGTGAAAATGTCACGAAACAGACCTGAACTTTTCTCCCTTTTTCCATGTATGACCAAATTTCATCCGTCCAATGTGCGACAATTGTACGTAGTGGGTGTGTGACCCGGCCCTCAGGGACGCAGCTGAAGCAGACGATGACTGTAAAGGTGTTTGAGTTCAGGTGCGGCTGGTGGAGCAGATCCAACCAGCAGCCAGCATCCCTAACACCCCCACATGAAAGAGACTGTATTGATGGTTGTCAGCTGTTCTGATCAATGTTTGCTGTCATTCATGAACTGCTCCCAGGCCTTCAGATACAATCAGGCCTCCAGCAGCGGTGAGCTGTCTTCACAGCTTTCGTCATCGATCTGTCGCAGCTTGAAGATCAAACCTGTGGGAAAACCAGAGGCTCTCGTTTCTGCTCGTCAGGTTTGTCTCACACCAAAGGTAGCGCAGAGATGAGGGAGGGGGTTAAAGCTGAGCTTCATGCGGAAGTATTTACTCAAAGATTGACGAGGCAGAGAGCAAAGAGACCGAATCAGACGAGCAAACAAACGCGGCAGATGGAGACTTAAACGGAGAATCCAGAACAGACTTCAGATGCTGAGGCTGGAGGAGCTGGAGGGAAACTCTGGAGTAATCATCCTGCTGCTGGTATTCAGCTGGCATTTCAGCAGCACTGGCACGCCGGGATTTCAGCTGACTCGCTACAAATAAAGCTTCATTGAAACCCCGGTGTTGGAGGATGCGAGCAGGACTGTGGCAGCTCTGCTCTCCGCCTGAATCAGCACAGAGGAGGTTTGTGCTGACTGTGGCGAGCAGCAGGAGAATATCATTATCTCCCATCGAACCTGCAGTCTATGAATGGCAATGAGGCTCCCAGCAGGAGCTGCCTCTGCTCCGTTTGGTGGAATCCGCCGTTGTCCATCGCTGGCAGAGTCTGAGAGCGACAGCTTCACTGTAACATGGACTTCACACAGTCTGAAGAAAGATTTCTGCAAATGTTTGAGGACGACAACCTCCCAACAGCAAACAGTCTCTGCTGAACGCCAAAGACGCGACTTTCTGCAGCTTTTTCACTCATTTCATCAAACGAACTGGATGCTGGTGGAAATGTGGCTGTCCTCGGGGTGGGGGGGTGGGGTAATGAAGTGATGCAGAACAACCTCCAAACATTTTACAGAACAAAATGAGGAAATAAACACAAGCATGATGTTGAACGACGGGTTTTGGATGAAGATGAATAACTGATCGAGTCCAAATCACTTTTTATTTTTAATTCAGTCTAAACTTAAATTTATGAAAAAAATTTTTTTTTTGAAAAACTACAAGAAATAAACGCCGAAGGCAATCAGTTAAGATCAAAAGATTTTAGACAAAGTAGATATGGGTGAGTCTGTTGACTCCCTTACATCTATTCATGATATCCCCCTTTGGAATTGCTTTGAATGTTTTTATGGATTCACCATTTTTAATGTCGTCTGCAGTTCTTCCAGATCTGAACCACAGATCCAGAGACGTTTTTGTTCTCACCGCTGGTTTCATGAACAGCTTTGATCCTCTCAGATGGAAAAGTCTTTGGTAACTGTTTGTGTTTCACTTTCATCATTTTCATTTTTTAAACAGTGAGTTTGTTAACGATAAATTTAAAGGTGATTATTCTCTTGGCTTTTTTGAAAAAGAAAATACAATTTCCTGATGCCCCCCCCCACACACACACACACACAGCTCAACACAGCAGATCATGTATGGAAGGATGATTCATTTATAAAATGTTTCCCTCTGTGGAGAACAGATAAAATTTATTTAATTTATGTTTCTTCCAATTCAGTTATTTTGAATCAAACCAAGAATTTTCAGACACTCTTTCCATGTCTTTATCATAAATCCTACCGTTTTTGTCTTTTAAGTCGGTTGTTGTTTTTCCAAAACTATACATTTAGCTTAATTTATTTTATTGTTTTTCAGCTGCATCCAAAAGCTCCTCCTAAGGAAGATTTTTATCATCCACAAATAAAAGTGTTTAAAAAAAACAACAGAGACTTATATTACAGATGTACAGAATAAATCATATTGGCTCCAGAATGGAACCTTGAGGAACACCAGACTTTTGGGGTGTTAGATTTTTACCTGGTTTGTTTCCACATTCTGCTCTCTGTTATGCAGATAACAGGATTACTTGCATTTCAACATAGTTTTAAATGTCAATTATTATCGTAATATTGTTCTTTAAAGCTCAATTATAACATGGATGGTATGAAACCTGACGAGGTTCTCAAACATCAGCGACCCCTCCATCTCCAGGAAGTTTCTTCTGGCTCTTAAGATGGTTTGAGATCTTCTTCTCTTCCTGTGCTCAAAGGTTTTGAAGCAGGCGAAGACCCCAGCAGACTTGGAGCTCCGTGGAGTTTAACAAATAGACGCACACATCCAAATCCACTTTGAACTGTTCAGCTGCTCCGAATTTTCCTCTGAGTATTAATTTCTTTTAATCTCCACATCTTTAAATCTTGAATCCAGATAAAAAGCAGCGTTCTCCTAAAATCGGAATAACTCAGAGTTCCTCTGCAGTAACGTTGGTGGTTTAATAATAATTAAATGAATTAATGAAGGAATGAATCAATGAAAGCAGACCTTCATGTTTTCACCTGAAAACCTTCTGCTTCCTGTTTGCTGAAGGTCAGAGTTGG
This sequence comes from Oryzias sinensis, assembly GCA_037389245.1. Lineage (NCBI taxonomy): Eukaryota > Metazoa > Chordata > Actinopteri > Beloniformes > Adrianichthyidae > Oryzias > Oryzias sinensis. Next base: position 5,689 of record JAUDJI010000092.1, on the reverse strand, counting down.
AGAGGAGACGAGGCGGAGTGGGAAAGCAGATTAGTGAGCCGAGACTGAGCCGGGTGGAGGTAACCATGGGGGGTGTTACGACCCCTGCTAAGTTGTCTGCTTGTCTTGTGTGTGTGCGTGTGTGTATGCACATGTGTTCTCAGCTCCTGTAGAAGTCCAGCTCCTGCACAGCTGCTGACTCCGCCCCTATGCAGAGCTGATTGAGGCTGCTACCAATCGCCTGGCTTGGAGGGAAGCTTAAAAGCTCCCAGGATCCTCTGCTCCAGTGGCGGCTGCATTCCTGAGTGGGAATTCGTTCTTCAGCCTGCCCCTGCTGTATGCCTGGCCTTAGCTTGTGAAAGCCTCTGGTTTTCCCCTTAGCTTTGATTCTTGTTTTGTCTTTTTGTTACATTTACTCTTGCAGTCTTTTGTTTGCATTTTGAGTAATTCGGTGTCTTGCTATAAAGCCTGAGAATTTAAGTTATCCCATTATTCATTGCACCTTTGGTGTTGAGTTGATTATTTCTCTTTTAGTCCCCTATGAGTGTTATTTGTCACCGAATAAACGGCTGTGTGGCCAACTTTAACCCCGCCCGGTTATCATCATTTTCTTTATGTTACATATTTCTCCCTCCTCTCTGAAGAGGGACGTAACAGGGGGGCAGAATTTCCGTCAGCTTTATTTACTCACAGTTAGATTATTTACCGAATCCCCGTGAGAAACATCAGCAACACTAAGCTAGCTCTTCGTTCTCTGCAAAGGAGATGATAAAGACTCACTGATGAAAACTGTGTTTTTGGGCTTTTTAACATGTTCTTGTTTCATGCAAAATGCAATTTAAAACAGATGGAGCTTGTGAGGCAGAAAATATGCCGGGGGGGGGTTCGGTTTTTGGCTGGGTGGCTCGGTTGGTAAGGTGACAAGCTACCATGCAGGAATCCAGGGTTCGATTCCCGGAGGGGAATAAGCAATGGTAATGGGGGGCAATTACCATATCAATGGCGAGCAGTTTACATCACCCAGTGAGGGTCCTTAGCCAGGGCCCTTAACACTACTGCCTCCCGAGCGCGGTTCAGCTGCAGCTCACCGCTCCCCCAGAGGATGGGTCAAATGCGGAGAAGAATTTCCCCATTGAGGGATGAATACAGTATAAATTATTATTTTTTTTTATTATTTATTTATTATTTTTTTTTCATTCGGATGCATCTCCTTGCAGAAAATAAAACATCCGTGTACGTCTTTGTTTGTCTCGTCTGAGCTGGAATCTGGCTCTCAGTTGTGGGTGACAGGAAGAGAGGGCGGGGTTGCTCTGCTCCAACGGTCCCGCCCACATCTGAGAGGTGATCTTATCAGGAACTCTAGAGAGTTGCTGAGAAGTAATTTTAGTAATTTTAGTAATTTGACATAGGAAACTATGTCCTAGAAAACGGCAAAGGTTTTTAGATATTGGCTAAAAACATGATAATAATCATGAAAAGACGTCTGGGAAGGCTTGACAGAAATGATGGGAGAGGGAGCTTAAGGGACTCCATGGTTGTGTCTGAATTCCTTACCTACTAACTATAAAGCCCTTTCACCATTTTCTAGCGCTGTCTGAATCTACACTTCCAAAATTCATTGCCCTAGAAATTTGCCAGACGTCTGCGAAAAACCAGTGTGCATTGATGCTCACTAGATCAGCAAAAACAGACCACAATGCATTGCGTCGGTAACATTTTTGCCCCAAAAAAAGTATTTAAATTACAAACAAAAATGTCAACGCTTTATCTTCAGAAGACAGTGGACTCATTAATAATCATCGTAAAATGCTCATACAATTAGTTTTTAACTTCATGAAATCGATTTTGTAATATCCGCCGTTTAAAAAAAAAAGCAGTGAGCGTGGCGTCCAAATTGCTTTTAAAATTCAGGGCACCACGTAGTTTTTTAGTAGTTAGCCAGTGTGTCATGTGTGAACATAATATGTAAAAGTACAAATATTATGACTGGAAGCAAATATACTGTCATATAATGTCAAGAAGATAACAATTTATTTTAGTAATTTTCAAATTACTAGATTTGATTTATCAATTTTATTGCTTTTTCCTTTGTATTTATTCCTTGACATAAATCAAACTGATCAATCTGTCGAGTCTGAATGCTTGAAAGTTTTTTGCTGAAGTGACTTTTTTCTCTCGCTTTGAAGCCAGTTGGACAGAAGCTACCAAGGTCCTCCGACATGAAAAACTCCGACATCTTTTGCGGATGATGTCTACTGCAACCACAATGGAGGAGGTGGAGGACAGCTGTGCTGGAGAGGAGGTGGGTGCACCTCCCACTGTGGGTGGTGTCAACCCATGAAACACCAGTGTTTGTGGAGTTTCTAACAAACCGGAGTCTGATCATGTAAAATGTATGAGCGCAAAGACGCCTGGCTGGAGGCCTGCTGCCTGCATGACAGGGAAAGACGGGGATGATGGGAAAAGCTCCAAATATTCAGAGTATCAACTCAAAGTTTTTAATCAGTTCACTCTGACATAGAACATTTATCTGAAACTTTTTTTGACGATCAAATAAAGTGAAGGGAGTTCAGGAAACCTGTTTTTGTTTGCACGTTTCTGTCTTATTTCAGGAAACGTCCAGACACGTTTCCTTAAAGTCCCACTCCAATCCTCCTTTGATCTATTTTTCCCAGAGGTCTTTTCATCAGGATGATGCCGTTGTTACGCAAACTCAAAAAAATCTGTGTAGTTTTAGAGGACATAGTTTCTGCAGATTGACAGGAGGTCATCAGAAATTCCCCTCTGAGTTGCGGAAGGGACTGGAACCCCGCCCCCACTTCCCATAATGCATTTGTTTACACTCTCTCCTGCATCATTGGTGATCAGTATCAGATCTATCCAGCTGTACAGTTCTGAGCCAGATTCCAGCTCAGACCGGGAAAACAAAGACCTTCATGAATCCATTGGTCTGCAAAAAGGGGGCGGAGCTTGAGGCCCCACCCAGCATATTTCCTATGTATCAAATATGATCTTTTCCAAGCAGAATTTTTTCTTTTCAACGATTTGAATAAAGAAATACTCAGAAATAATATTTTGAGCTGAATTTATTTGCTGTATTTGTCCTCCAAACAGCTTGAAAACACCCAAAATACAATTTCCTTTGAAGTGGGTCTTTAAAGAGTAGAGATGTGATCTCCCAGTGAAAACAGCCGTCATTGGATTTGTCTTGAGGCCTTCAGCTCTCATCTGTTTTCTCAGCTGCTGGACAGGACAAGTGAAAAAAAAAAACTCAGCAGCTTCTTCTTACGGAAAAAAACGTCTCCAGATGAATTCTTCCGAACTTTCTCTTCTCACTTCATTTGAAATCTTTTCCACCAATCAGCTAGCTGCAAACCGGTGGACTCGAGAGCAGCCTGGTTAACCTTCCCGTTTGCGTGCATCGACGCGTCTGCAAAGCATGCATCTGCCGGGCCTGCAGCAGAGCAGATGCTCGGCAGATGTCGGGGTTAACACGGAGCGCAGGAATTCACTCTCTGTTTAACAAGCTGTTGGCGGCTGCAGCCTGGAAGTGGTGTCTCTGTGTGAGTCCACAGCAAACTCTGTGGTTTTGTTGGTTAAAAAGGGTCTCTGGAGAGAGAGGGATGCTGAAGAACAGAGGATAATGAATCTTTTTTTTGCTGCGCTGCCACAAAGATGAGTACTATCAATACAGGCGGAAGCAGCAGATCTCTCCTCTCCTCATGAAATGTACTTAAAGGAAACTAAAATAGAATCAGACTCTTATTTTTCTTTTTAATCGTGTTTTTTCTTTGTGGTTTTAAAGTTTGGGTCTTGGTGTTCATCTGATTTCTGTGCGTTCTCCTGTGTGACGCGGCGCCGGGAGCTGTACTTTCTGTGATCATAGAAATGTTCTGACGTGTTTGGCATGAAGTCCCTCTGGGAGGAGGCTCGGCGCACCATTTGGAGATTTATGGCGAGGCAGGGATGGGGGGCGGGGGGATCAGCAACTTTTTCGTCTTTGACAGTAACAGCTTCTCAGCAGAACTGCCTCCCCATTAGCAGGAGGCCCACCAGCACCTCCCAGCAGTTCTTCCACGCTGCTCATCTGCAGAAGCCTCCTTGTTTATGTTCCCGCCGCCACCGCTGATGCTTTTTTACCTTTTAATTTACCCTCCTTCTGTTGTCGGAGACGTGCACACGTTGGAGGGAGCTTCTGAAAGTTAACAAGCCGGCGTCTTTGTTATGGAGAGATGGGAGTGGGCTCAAAATTACCAACCTGTTGCCTGCAGAGCGCTGCTCACAAACATCCTTTTCTCCTTTTGTCATCCGATAATCAGCTGCAGCAACAAAGGCGCTTGGAGACGAGAAACCATAGAAACACAGGAAAGTTCTCTCTGCAGCTCCAGTCCTCAGACGACCGATTAAAAACCACCAAACTCCCTAAAACATCCTTCATTATCCCAATGCTAAGTCCTCTCACTGCCTCGGTCAGCATCAGGTCAATGCGAAAGGGCTGAGGGTTCAATAGGTCAACACAGGAGAGCTGGACCTGCATGTGACACATGATTTGTTTTGGAACGGGGGGGGGAACAAGTTTGACACCAAGAGCCGAAGTTTTTCACTGTGAGAGTCAAAGAGCCACACCACACACTGACCTGCCAGACACACACACACAAACACGCAATTAAAGCCGTGTTATTTTCAAAAACACACTCCTCTCCCTACAACACAACAGCAAGTATTGTACTGGTGTTTATTTCAAGGAAAGTGTCCGCCCTCAATACACACATCAATGCAGCTTAGCCAGAGTTAACACAGAGACTACCCTGGAGGTCAGATCCCCCTCCACACACTGGCACCTCTCTCTCATCTCACACGCACACACACACACACACACACACACGCACGCACGCACGCACGCGCACGCACGCACGCACGCACGCTCACACACACACACACACTCTCTCTCTCTCTCTCTATCTGCCACATTACTTTTATTATTAGTTATTTTTTATACCCTTTGATGGATTTGAGTGTGGTTTAAGAGGGAAAAAACAATGAAATGATGCACAGTATATAGAAAATAAGACAAAACGCAAAGAGCCGCATGCTTATTGGCCAAGAGCCGCGTGTTCGCCACCTCTGTTTTGGGGTGTCAAAAATGTCACTTTTGCAGCAGTTGGAGGTTCGATATCCTTGTTCTGGGAAAACCAGAGAGCAGGGCATTACAATAACTTAATCTGCTGGAAATAAAGGCATGCATTATCACCACTGTACTGGCAAGAGAAAGAAGTGGGCGGAGTCTGGCATTTTGGGCTGATAAAATCCTGCTTTTGTTATATTTTTAATTTGTTGGATAAAATTCATCTCAGTGTCAAAAATAGCACCCAGGAATGTCACACTGAGAGGTTTAGTAACTTTTTAGTTTAGATAAAACAAACTCTATTGTCTTCAGAACCGATCACTAAAACTGATCCATCCATCCATCCATGCATCCATCCATCCATCATCCATCCATCCATCCATCCATCCATCCATCAATCCATCCATCCATCCATCCATCCATCCATCCATCCATCCATGCATCCATCCATCCATCCATCCATCCATCCATCATCCATCCATCCATCCATCCATCCATCCATCCATCCATCCATCCATGCATCCATCCATCCATCCATCCATGCATCCATCCATCCATCCATCATCCATCCATCCATCCATCCAT
>JAUDJI010000091.1:0-40829 GCA_037389245.1 Oryzias sinensis | reverse complement strand
AAATAAAATAAAAGCAATCAAATGCACAATAAAATATACATATAAATAGGCCAGAAATAGGAAATTATCGGAGGGAATAGGCGAGTTGGAAAATATGAGTTTTTTGGCGAATTGTGTGATAGACCCGATGTTTCTGAGGTCCGGAGGCAGAGAGTTCCAGAGCCGGGGGGCAGAGCAGGTGAATGCTCTGCCCCCCATAGTGACAAGGCGAGCAGTGGGGACATCCAGATGAAGGGAGGAGGAGGATCTGAGGGTACGGGTGGGAATGGCCACATGAACAAGATCTGATAGATATGAGGGAGCAAGGTTGTGGATGGATTTAAAAGTCGGAATAAGTATTTTGTATGTAATCCGGTGTGTGATTGGTAGCCAGTGGAGCTGCTGCAGAACAGGTGTGATGTGTTGGGAGGAAGGTGTTTGAGAGATTATTCTGGCAGCTGAGTTCTGAACATACTGTAGTTTTCGTAGAGTTTTTTGTGGTAAACCAAAAAGAAGGGAGTTGCAATAATCCAGACGGGAAGTGACAAGACTGTGCACCAGAACGGCTGTGGAATGCGGACTGAGGGAAGGGCGAAGACGACGGATGCTGCGAAGGTGGAAATAGACAGACCGGGTGATGCTATTGATGTGAGAAGTGAAGGAGAGGGTGCTGTCCAGGATGACACCCAGACTCTTGACCTGAGGGGAGGGGGAAATGGAGGAGGTTTCAAAGGGAATTGAGAAGTTCTGGATGCTGTTAATAACGGATTTGGTGCCGATCAGGAGAAGTTCAGTTTTATCGTTGTTTAGTTTTAAGAAATTAGTAGTGAACCAGGATTTTATTGCAAGAAGGCAGTCAGTGAGGGAAGTAGGAGGTAGAGAGGAATTTGGCTTGGTGGAGATGTAGAGCTGAGTATCGTCTGCATAACAATGGAAGTGAACCTTGTATTTACGGAGGATTTGACCAAGAGGGAGAAGGTAGATGATAAATAGCAGGGGTCCCAGGACGGAGCCCTGGGGAACACCTGTAGTGACAGGAACGGTGTGAGAAGTGAACTGTTTTAATTGAATAAATTGGGTGCGACCAGAGAGGTAAGAGTGAAACCAGTTGAGAGGTATGTTTCTGATACCTATGGCGGACAGTCTGTATAGGAGGATGGTGTGGGAGATTGTATCGAAGGCAGAGCTTAAATCAAGTAGGAGGAGAATGGAGAGTAGCCCAGAGTCAGCAGCAAGGAGGAGATCATTGGAGATTTTAAGGAGAGCCGTTTCTGTGCTGTGAAGGGGACGGAAGCCGGACTGGAATTGTTCATATAGGTTATTCTGTGATAGATGTATGCGGAGTTGTTCTGCAACGGTTTTTTCAAGTATTTTAGAGATGAATGGAAGATTAGAAATGGGGCGGAAATTGTTGAGGTTTGAGGGGTCTAATCCTGGTTTTTTTGAGTATTGGGGTGACAGGAGCCTTTTTGAGACTGGTGGGAACAATTCCAGTGGTGAGAGAGGACTGAATCACGTTGGTAATTAGAGGAGAGAGGGAGGGAAGAGTAGCTTTGACCAGAACTGTAGGAAGTGGATCAAGTTGACTGGTCGAGGATTTAGAGTGTTTAATGAGCTCAGTAATTTCGTTGACTGATGGTAGAGAAAATGATAAAAATGAATGATGATGTGTGTCAAACAGTATTGGGGGAGCTAGATCAGGGTCAGGATTTACTAGTAGTTCGTGATGGATGTTCTCTATTTTTGAATTGAAGAAGGAAGCAGAAGTCAGAGGAGTACAGATGGGGAGGTAGTTGGTTAGTAGGCTGTGTAATTTTGGAAAGGAGGGAAAAGAGGGCCTTAGAATTCCCTTCACGGGTGTTTATTAAAGTGGAGTAGTATGCTGTCTTGGCTTTAGAGATGGAGTCCTTATACTGGAAGAGGTGACTGGTGAACATTTCCCTGTGTATGGAGAGACCAGTTTTTTTGTAGAGTCTTTCCAGTCCATGCTTTTTAGCTTTAAGTTGTCTGAGGTAGGGAGTGAACCAGGGAGTAGTGAGAGAGAATGAGACAGTTCTGGTTTTGAGCGGAGCATGGATATCCAGGATGTTGCGGAGATTGTTATTGTAATGTGAGACAAGTTCATCAGGTGTGTGGAGGGTGTCGGTGTCAGGAAGGTTAGTGATGTGGGATGAGAAATGATCCAGGTTAATATTTTTAATTTTACGGTAGGTGATGCTGCGTGTGGGGGTTGACCCAGTGGATGTAATATTGACATTAAAGGTTACTAGGGAGTGGTCAGAGAGAGGAAGGGGATCCACTTTGCAGGCATTTGGCAAAACACCTGAGCAGCAGACAAGGTCCAAGATATGTCCTTTGATGTGGGTAGGAGTTGTGATGTGTTGATGAATACCAAAACTGTCCAAACAGGATATAAAATCTTTGGCAGCTAAATTATTACATCTGTCCATGTGGATATTAAAGTCACCCAGAAGTATAATGTTTGGTGTGAGTAAAGAGAGGTGTGTCAAAAAATTTGAAAAGTCAGAGATAAATTCCTTATTGGGTTTAGGTGGGCGATAGATGGTGGCAACAATAGTTGGGACTGGTCCAGAGAATTGACAAACTAAAGATTCGAAGGATCCAAACACAGGAGAAGTCACAGGCACAATCTTCCAAATTCACTTAAATTCCCTCTCTTCCTCATTCTGATGCTTGGTTTGATCCGCAGCATATCATGTCGACCATGTCTACATGCCTAAATGCATTGAAGTGGGTGACTAAATTTATATGGTACAATTAGATGGGAAATATAATCGTATTGTTGGGGGGGGGGGGCATAGTTGGGGGTCCTGGCCATTAAGTGCTCCAAAAATCAGAATTCAATTTTGAAATCATTTTAAAATGATTTACCCTGCGACAGACTTGCGACCTGTCCAGGGTGTCCCCTGCCTTCGCCCACAAGTGGCCGGGATAGGCTCCGGCAGCCCCATGACCCCGAAAGGGAAAAGCGGTTAAGAAAATGAATGAATGAATGAATGAATGAATGAATGAATGAATGAATGAATGAATGAATGAATGAATGAATTTTAAAATGAATCAATTAATAAGTAACCATTGAAAAAGGATAAAACTTAATATGGTTGGTTATTAGCAAGTTGAAATCAAAGTTTAACACTAGGAAGTGATATATTAACCATTAAATGGTATAACATTTTTTAAAGAAAAAGCTAGTCCAAAAACCAAACAGTCAGAATCAAAGATGTAGTCCTGTGGGTTTTTTTTGCAGGGTGGGGCCACCCATATACAAAGGGAGACCTTTGTTTAAACATTTTATACCTTTTATACCATCAGTTTAAGGTTCTAACTATTTAACCTGCTTGTTTACAAGAGAACTAAGAACATTTGAAAGCTTTGCAAACTGCTGACAGTAAAAGTCTTTCATTTGAATGCTAAGAAAGAGAAGGATATTTGTTATAATGTTGTTATAATGTATAATGTTGTGAAAAAGTCGCATATTTATATCACTCATTTCAGAAAGTGAAACTTAAATATATAGAATAAAAATACACGTGTTGAAATGTTTCAGGACTAATTCTTATCATTTTGATTGTTATGGACTTGTGATAATGAAAACCTAAAATTGAATGTCTCAGAATATAAAACACTACAACAGACCAATGCTTTTAGTAGAAATGTTCTAATGCACTAGTCCTCTCCAACAGTGGTCCCCAACCCCTGGTCCTCAGACTGGTACTGGTCGATGGCTAAATTGGTACCTGGCCGCAGAAAAAAATAGATACATGTTTCCTGTTTTATTTATAATCTAATCTTGAAAGAAGTTTTATTTTGGAAAACTCCTGGCTTCTCTTTACCACATCCGAGTCATTCTTGACCCACGCTCGGTCACATGTCAAAAACATGTTACTTAATAAAATGAAACTTAATAATAGATTTAAAATATTGAAGATACAGTGCTTCTCCACTCTTCCCCCAATTTACTGACCCATACTGAGATATTTTGAAAATTTCAGAAACATTTGCTGCTGTTTTGAGATAATTAGCTCATTACGTTGTTTTGCTATTTATTTTGTTCCTTTTTTTTAAAAAAAGAATTCATAATCTCAAAACTGTAAAAATATGCACTGAAACAGAGTATGTGTAGTGATTATGCTGTCATCTTTATATATTTGGTTCATGCCTTTTTATCTACATTTAATCTTTCTTTTTTTTCACAGAATGAAAATCGTCAATTTATGTGGGTTGTTGGCTTTCATCTGTTTACAGAAAATAAATAGTGTCAAGGGTGGCGGTAAGCCGCCATGCAACAATAATACTGTAACCCATGGAAACTTTGTTACAATAAGATGTGGAGGTTCAACGAAGTTGGTAAATGGGAACCGTGATGATCATGCAATAAAAGATTGCATTGGGGAATCAACTACCAGGAGTGCTGCTGGATCAACCACAAAGACCAGTAAGGAGTCAAGTTCAACGAGCCATGACAATTCAAGTATTGAAAGCACTGAAAAGTCAACTGCAAAGACCAGTAAGGAATTAACTACAAGCAGCAGTGAAGAAACAAGTACAAAGAGAAATTTAGACTTGAATACAGAATCAACTGGAAAGACCAGTGAGAAGTCAAAAAGCAGTGAGTGTTTGATCTTCTCTAAGCTGAAAAAAGTTTAAATCCCATTATATCTTATGCTGCTGAACAATGTTCAGTTTTTGTCCACATAGGTGTTGCTTAAGAAGTGTTTTACATACTGTAAAATGTTTCTATTAGATCACAAACCCAAAAAGTCCCCTTTATATTCAGGTTAACAGCTTAAGTTTATATTTTAAGGGGCCTATACCATGTTATTCTTAAGCCTTCTATAGTCAACAATATTCATATTCATATATATATATTCAAAATGTTGTTGTTTTTTTAAATGAACTATTAGTTATTTTTATTAGTTACTTTTTTAACCCGGAAGTAAGACGACCCAATCTCAGAGGCACGGCCTTTCGTTCCTTGTTGGTGCTGCCCATTTCATGACGCCAACCTATATACGCCAAGCCTCGGCAGCGTATATCGGGTTTCGCCCACAAAAACAAACAACATCCGAACTTTTGCTAAGGTGAATTTGCATATTGTGCATATGAAAGAAAAGCATTTTTGCCAAACATTGCTAGCCCTGCGGAGGAAGTAGGTGTGTGTGTGTGTGCATGTGTCTGTGTGTGTGTGTGTGTGTGAGTGTGCGTGCGTGTGCTAGCCGGAGGATGGTGCTAGCAGCGTAGATTCTTGGGGCTGTTCTCACTGGTCTGAATGAATCAGCTCGTGAGAACCCACTCGTGGATTGGGTGGTGCAGGTGCTCAGAGCTCAGGTTCAATCAGTCATCTTCTAAACCCATTTTGTCCCTCTTTCGGAGTAACTGGGCTGCAGGAGCCTATCCTGGCCCCCCGTGGGCAAAGGCAGGGGACATCCTGGACAGGTCACCAGTCTGTCGCTGAGCTCAGGTTTTTAGAGGAATACTCAGAAATGAATGAATGGATCAAAATACTGCTTTAAGGTTTCTTTTTGAGAAATTAACATTATAATAAACTTTAAAGATCAAAATTGGATTTTGCATAGTATAGGGTGAAGTAAAGATTTTTGGCTCTTAGGATTTTTTCGGAGAGCAATCAGCCTGAGTGTTGAAGGTTGCAGACCCCAAAAATTGTCCTATCAGGGGATTGTAGATGGTCATCAGGTGGTCAAGACCTGGTTCTTCTTTTAAATGTTAGTTAACTTAGTTCACGTTAACTATGTTTGTTGTCTTTACAGATAATTCTCTGACTGAAATTTTAGGACATTTGATCAATAACATGAGTAATCCAGGCGGAAATGACATTTACAAGTAAGCTTTTATTTGTCATAAAAACAAATGTACCAAAAAGTAAATGAGATTTATACTAAAGTTTTTCTCACAATCTTCTGTTCTGTATTTCATCTAGAGGAACAAAGAACATAGAGACCCTTTTGGAGAGCATAAGCGTGAACAAAACTACAACCATTTCTGGCGAGAATTATGTCGTGATGTTGTACAAGCACACCAATCCCTTCAATGGGGCGGTATTTTATGCCAATGAGACTCAGGTAAATGATCTTTGACCGATCAAAGACTGTTCACATAAGATCTACCACCCCACTAGTTTCCCTGCCGTACTTGCTGCACATTAGCAGCAAGTACTGCCTGATCCACGTGATCAGCAGTACGTAGGACAGATATAGCAGGAGCAGTAGAGTGGAAGGCAGAATTCAATGCACAATAAATATTCAGGTTTCTGAATTTGAGACATTAGCAAACCTTTAATGCAGTTGCTCTTCTCTTATAAAACCAGAGTTGCTGTAGGCACTCTTTAAAAAGCCCAATGTGAAACATTGAAAAAGCTACAACATAGAATAAAAATGACTACTTTCAATAAACTGCACTACTTAACAAAAACCATAATCCAGTAATGTATCTTTTGATGTGAGTGTTGTGATGTGTGTATTTGTGTGTTAAGTTGCGTGACCATCTCTCTGAGCTGTACAGTAGATCTATAAACGGAATTTTCTGTTGTAATCTCACATTAAAGCATAACATGTTTAATTTTCTATTTCTTTTACTCACAGGCAGACTCTGATAAACCTGTCTACAATCCTACAATAACTGTTCAACTGCCGGGAGAGTTAAATCTTAGCAAGACGGAGGACATGATTGCATTCATCAATCTCAAACTTTCAAATTGGGTTAGAATTTACATTTTTTGGACTATCAGTACTAACATACTAGAGAGAAAGAAGTACAGCAAATATTTTTATTTTGTTATATCCCCATTACCCAAAGCCATCCTTCTTCAAGTTATGATTTTTTTCTGTCAAGGGCAGCATGCAAAAACAGCTACCACTGCATCTTGTTACCAATCGTTTTGTAATCATGCACCATTGCTATAGTGTTGTCTATTCCTGCTTTAAGCACTTCCCTGTACTCATGAACACTTCAAGGCTGTAGCAAAATAATTGGAAAGGTTAAAGGAGGGCATAAAGTAAAAACATCTTTTCTTTTTAATCAAGCAATATTTAGATACATTTTTTTCTAAATGATTTTCCAGGAAGCTATCCACAGCTGCACATTAGGGGAATGTGTATGGCACGCAGGGTATTTACATAAAACAAAGCCCCATCCTGCTTTCTGTTTTACATGTTCGTAATAACTTGATCATAGACTACAAGGCAAATCATGATGCAAACTTTGCAGACTATCAATGCATAACGTTTTCATCACAGCATTGGAGAGACTAAATTTAAGCAGTAGCCAGAAAAATGATATTTTTCACTTGTTTCTTGTGCTATAAAAGGGCTTGGACTGTGTCAAGTATGAGTCGATTAATGCCCCTTATGTTTAGTCATTTCAAATTTGTTGAAAACCAAATGCCACAACTGGAATTGCAGTATAAAGTTATTTGGACAGCTATAGTCTAGGTCAGAGGTGCTCATATTTTTTCGGCATGCAAGCTACTTTTGAGATGGCAAGGTCCAAAAGATCTAAACCTACCTATATAGAGTATATATAAAACCACTCTTCTTAACCTCTGTGGGTGGATTTCTCACGCAAGCTCAGGTTCTCTACCAAAGGTCAGTTGAGTTTGAGGGTCCTGCGGAGTATCTTAGCTGTTGCCACTGAGCTTTTCTGGACTTAAATTTCTGAGATCCTTCAAGAGATCTGCTGTTGCTACTCCTCCAGCTTGGGGGGTTACTGCCCGAGTGCTTAATCACCACAGGCACCACTGTCACCTTCACTTTCCATGCTTTCTCCAATTCTTCTCCGAGTCCCTGGTATTTCTCCAGTTTCTCATATTCCTTCTTCCTGATGTTTCCCTCACTTGGCACTGCCACATCCACCAAAACGGCTTTCCTGTGTTCTTTATCAACCACTACAATGTCTGGTTGGTATACCATTGCCATTCTGTCAGTCTGTATCTGAAAGTTTCACGAGATCTTTCGGTTGTATTTCCCATTTTGACCTTGGGTTTTTTTTCTAGTCTGTACTCTGCACACATATTTTTCTAAACACTTGGCTCTGGCGTTCCCTGTATGCTTTCCCTTTCAGCATGTATGTTTAATCCTGGATAGTGGTTCCTCCTTCCTTTGGCTGCTGCTGCTTTCTGCTACTTTTCCTTGTTGCCTGTTCCAAGTTGCCATTTGCTTGTGGAATTCCAAATTACTTGTAACTATCCTCAGTGCCTGCTATTGTTCCTACAGGGAGTAAGACCCTTTCTGTGCGGACTACCTTGCCTCCCCTTGTCACCATTCAACTGCATTTCTTAACCCGTGTGCTATCCTAGGCACTTTAACATTGGGAGTTGGGTCATCTAGACCCACTAGACAGTGCGCTGAACCTTTTTTTCTTCAATGATTTGTGATCTTCACTGGTGTCCATGGATTACATGAAATCTTTCCACCTTTGTCATGGTAGGATAACACATCAATGTAAGGGTGGGGTCATCTAAGATGGCACAAGCCTGAATGACATCCCAATGTCAGTAATGTAGATCCTAGTGTTGTGGATCAGGGACTCAGTGTCACGCTTGCTCTTAACGGATAGCTAGATGTCATCCATGTAGAGGAGGTAATTGATGGAGGCCCCGTTTCTGAGTTGGTATCCATAGCTAGCCATGTTGAATATTTGGCTGAGGGGCTTCAGACCTATGCAGAACAGCAGTGGGGACAGAGCATCATTTGGGTATATATTCCACATTTAATGGACCCTTGTGCGAGTGGCTTGCAATTGGCTAAAAGGGTGGTCTTCCACAGCTTCATGGAGTTTCCCATAAAGGCTCTTAGAGTCCTGTTGATGTTGTACAGCTCCAAGCATTCAGTGATCCAGGTGTGTGGTATTGAGTCATAGGCTTTCTTGTAATCAATCCAGGCTGTGCACAGGTTGCTTAGTTGTGACCTGTAGTCTTGAGCAACTGTTCTGTTAGGGACCCTTCTGGGTCAGGGTTGTTCACCCTTCTTTTAGCCATTTGTGGTGAGTCCCATCTCCTAGCAGCTGGTTCATTAATGCTGACAGGCAATCACGGAGTGAAGGGACCTTCCTTAGCCAGTAGCCATGTATCCTGTCCTGACCTGGTGCTGTCTAGTTCTTCATATCTGAGACTCTTTCTTGGATATCTGCCACTGGGACATGTAATCTTATTAAAGAAAAGTAATGTTTTACATAAGAAAACCTACAGATGGAGTTGCCTTGTCAAAATAATGGAGAATAATAACAAAAAAGAACCATAAATACATGTAAATTATGTTTATCACCACATTACCTTGAGACAGTTGAGCTTTCAGCCCATCGAGTGTAATGGATTAAAAAGCAAAGGGTATTTCAGACATTTACAAAGGAATCGCTTAAATTGTGGTATAAAAATAATAACAATAACTTTCAACTTTGCTTTGGCTCTAAAATAGTATTTTAAATCCCTTAACATTTCTTTCTTTCATTGTAGAATGATAGCTTCCCTCAGTTGAATGAAAACAGACTGGTTGGTCTGAGTGTGAAAAAGAGAAGCATCACTGGACTTAAGACACCTGTCAATATTACCATGAGTTACTCAGCGGGACTAAATGTAAGTACACCTTTGACTCTTCACATTTCATTTACTTGAATCAACAACAGGGCATATTTGTTTCTTTTTATAGAGAGCGCTTTAATACATATTAGGAAATGTTTCCCAAATAAATTTTGCTAGAACCGATTCAGGTCTGTTGATATTGTTAGTCATCTCTTGGCATATCCCTATAGGGTTCGCCACAGAAAATCAGCTTTCACTGATTCACACAGGTGGTTTGGCAGAGAGTTTTACGCCAGATGCCCTTCCTGACACAAGCCTGTATTTTATCTGGGCTGGGGTCCAGCACAGAGGGACTCAGATTTTGGCCCCATGTGGCTACATAGCTAGGCTGTAGCGTGAAAGGTCTTGCCTAAGGACCCACACTAGATGGAGCTCATTGTTGCGCACCCTGTGTGTGGAATCCTGGTTTCCTGCACGCCAGTGGCTATTTTAATTTAGTAGAATCCCTGGAACTTTCAGCATCTGCTGTAATTTCTCCCTCCCCTTCTCAAAGTAGTGTTGTTGTGATCACACGAATGACTGGACCTTTGAGTTGCAAATTAGATCCGGGTCGTACTGCAGAACACAGTTTTGCTCCCTTCTCCCTCTCAGGTGTACTACATATCTAAGAAAAGTAGGTTTGAAGGAACAGGCAGTCCTGGCCTACAAGGCTAAGTCTACAAGGAAGACTTTTCTCAAGTGCTCCTGCGTTTTTGGCACCATTGTTTGTCTGCATCATGCTGATTCCCGTTCTTGAATTGTGAAGACTTTCCTTCTATAGATAAAGTCTTCTAATCGTCCTTTTTAACAATTATTAGTTTTTAAGTTTCCTTTAATTCTCATGTGGGGAGGCTGTTTCAGCTATGAATCCATTGTCACTGGCATGTCCTCATCAGAGGAGGAATCAGAGAGGATGAACTCTGATTCCTCAACAAAAACAAATCTTCTTCACAAGCCCAGAGTCCATATCTGGGAGTGCTTGGAAAAGAGCTAATATAATGTAAACCCTAATGTAATTTGATATGTAAATCCACAATGTTTACTTTTATTTAGCATTAAGTTAGAGCTATTTCCACACCAATATAGCTTTAGCTATAAAAAAAAAGTACATGCTCTGAAGTCTGAAGTGTTGGCTAAGCTAACATCCTTAATGGACAACCCCTCCCACCCCAAACTGTAGAGGCGCTGACCAGCTCCTTCAGGACTAGACTGTCACACCCACAGTGCAAGAAGGAGCTACCGCAGGTCATTCCTCTCCACAGCCATCAGACTGTACAACACAGTGCTGCAGTGACACACCATGTACCCACCCTGTTTTTTTATTCATTCATTCTTTTATTTATTTATTTCTCGCAGTTGTTGTTGTTTTCAGCTGTTTTTTGTTTTTATAACGGCTGTTTTTGTTATGTACTTTTACTTAATTACTTATTTTGTGTAACTTAATTTACTTGTCATGCAAGTTGCAGATGTTTTTCCATTCGTTTATATTGTTATACTGTTAAACCAGTAAAATTTTGGTCACCTTCCTTTTTATTGTATGTCACTTTGCTGTTTCGGATGTCTTTTTTGCTGCCGCTGATGAAAAGAATTTCCCCATCGTGGGATTAATAAAGTCTATCTTATCTTATCTTATCTTATCTTATCTTATCTTATCTTATCTTATCTTATCTTATCTTATCTTATCTATCTTATCTTATCTTATCTATATAACCATCTTGTGCCTTTTTCACACAGAAAATTACAAGACCTCAATGTGTGTTCCTGAACAATACAAGTCAAGGTCAGTGACCCAAAAGAGTCTAAATCCACGATAATTGCTTTTTGTAATCATATAAAATCATCATGATTGGTGCATTTTATTTGTATTTACAATACAAATGTGTGTTTCATCACCAGCATTTAGCACAGAGGGCTGCCAGACACAGTGGGAGTACGGTCAGCATCAGGTGATCTGCTCTTGTGATCATCTTACATACTTTGGCATTCTCATGGTAAGATTGGATTCTGTATTTCAATTAAAATAATTTAATGTGGCCAAATTTATTTTAAAAGTGGGCTGTTTTATTTGTTTATTATTTTATTCATTAGGGGAAAAAATAAAAGTAAAAGTTGTCTTAGCTATTTTTGCCACAAAAAGCTCTGATTATAGCTAGAATTGTTTAAAAAAAATCACATAAGCTTTGGGTAAAGGACATTAAAAGATCTAAATTAGAAACACATTTTTACCATATTAGGCCAAATTGCTCTGATTACAGATATTACTTTTCTTTTAAAAATATTCACTTCTGACTGTTTCATAAAGAACTTTTATTCCATCTGCCCACATGTTGAAAGGAAAGCATCAGGTGTTTTCATTTGCATCTTTTAAGACAAATATTAGTAGAGAACAATACACAATCTATTCAGATTATAATTTTGAATCCTAGATTTAGATTACGGTGACACACAACTTTCTCGGGACTTCCAGTAGGAGGGCATAGAGGAGACACGTTAAGTCTGGAGCTCCCATACTCGGTTTAACAAAACTCCAAAAATCCAGTTGAAGAAGGTAAAATTGAGTGTGCAGATGTGTCTGACCATAATATTTTACACATGAAAATGAATATTTCAAACAGGAAAAAACAAACAACGTGGAGATTGAATGTTGGTATTTTGAATACTGAAGCAAATATCAAAGACATAAAAACAGCTATAAAACAATATTTGGATGAAAATGATAACGGAGCCGTGGACCCCACAGTGTTATGGGATACTCTTAAAGCAGTAATGAGGGGAAAACTAATGGCAAATACAATATGGTTAAGGAAAAATAGAAATAAAAAGTATGAAGAATATTCTACAAAATTGAAAGAACTTGCACAACAGTTCATAATAAGAAATAGAACAGAAATTCATCAACAAATACAAAACATTATAAAACAAATCAATCACATGTTAGAGGAAAAAATAGAAAAAAAGCTGATTTATTTTAAACAAAGTTATCAGCCAAAAGAATAAAAAAACAACAGGCGCTAAATGCAGTTTATGAAGTTATCGATCCAGAAACTAATAAAGTAACAAATAGCCTAGAGAAAATCGAAAAAATATTCACTAACTACTACAAAAAACTATATTCCCAGCCTCTTTCAGCCTGTGACCAAGATAAAAGAAACTTTTTGAAAAATATAGATCTACCATTTATTTGACTAAATCAAAATAAACTACTCACAGCTGAAATTAGAAAAGAGGAAATATTAAAAACCATAAATCCTCTGAAAAACAATAAATCACCAGGCAGCGACGGCTTCCCAGCTGAATGGTATAAAACATTTAAAAACGAACTTACCCCAATTATGCATAGATCTGTAAACTGGACCTTACAAAAGAATAAAATGCCTATGTCTTGGTCAGAAGCAATAATTTCTGTTATCTTAAAACGGGGGACAATCAAACAGATGATAATTATAGACCTATATCAGTACTAAACATAGATTACAAAATGTATACATCTATAATTTGTAATAGGATAAATACATTTCTTCCTGACCTCTTTAATGAATACCAGACAAGATTCATAAAGGGTCGGCAGACACACGATAACATTAGGAGAACCTTGCATATAACTGACAGAGCCCAAAGAGAACATAGAAGTACAGTTCTCCTAAGTTTAGATGCGGAAAAAGCTTTTGACTGCATTAATTGGAAATTTCTGTTCCTAGTGTTAAAAAATGGGATTTAATAACAAATCAATAGAAATATAAAAAAACAATATATTCACAACCAACGGCTAGAATTAAAATAAACGGGAATTTAACAGGAACATTTAAATTGGAAAGATCTACTAGGCAGGGTTGTGGGCTGTCCCCGACTCTGTTTGCTCTTTTTACTGAACCTCTGGCACAGTAATTGGTGAAAAACCTGAAAATAAAGGAATTTCACTGAATGGAGTTGAACATAAAATAGGATTGTTTGCTGATGATTTAATAGCGTACCTTGAACAACCAGAAACATCAATTCCTCATTTTATGGAAATATTGGAAACATTTGAACATTTATCAAAATATAAAATAAATATTCTCAAATTTTAAAAGTATTAAAAATTTAGGTGTGGATTTTCAAAATATGAACGGTGAAAATTATTCAGTAGTACAAGAAAGGATACAAAAAGATATTGAAAAATGGTCTTCCACTAGATTTCAGCTGTAGAATTGAAATTGTAAAAATGAACATTTTGCCCCGGTTTCTATTTCTCTTTCAAGCTCTACCAACACAGGTCTCTAACACGCAATTTACAACGTGGGACAAAACGATAACCAGATTCATATGGGACAATAAAAGATCCAGAATAAAATACGGCACCCTCCAGCTTCCAAAGAATAAAGGAGGTATGGGTGTCATCACTACCATTTTCCAGTATACCGGAAAATGGAAAAATATAGAATATAAAACTTTACAAGAACCCATTCAAAACATTATTGGAGATAAAGAACTATATGAAACAAAGAAAATGCATCTAGATCACATGACAAATCATACACTAACCATATGCTTCAAATTACTGCAAAAACAACTGATTGTTGTTGTGGTTTGTATTTTGTTTTCATGTAACAAAAACTAATAAGAATAAAGTAATAAAAAAAAGAAACACAACTTTCTCTCTAGCCTTCCTTTTATTTATTTTATGTTTGTCTTTCCGAAGTCAGCCAAAGAGAAACTCATCTCCAACTCACAATTTATTTTTGTCTTGAGAAGAATGCTAAAAAAAAAAAAAAACAATAATAACTAATTTCTGTCATTGCATGAAACCCAAAGCAACACAAACAAACATCTGTAAAGAAGGCAAGAGTGTTGTAAATTTATCTGGATTTTACAGAAATCAGACAAATAAGATAGGAAGATAAAAAGCAAAATATAAGACTTGGCCCTCCCCAAAGAGGGCTGTACAGTCAGAAATCCTGGAGAAAAGGCTGACTAAGGGACAGTTATTACAACTGGGCAATAACCTTGATTAACGTAAAACATTAACACCAGGTCATTTGTAAAAATTTGGACTAGTTATTACTTCCCCCCCCCCGTTTTATTTTTTTAATTTGTTTGTTTATTTATTTTTCTCTAATTGCACCGATATTGGACAGTATCCCAATTTCATTGTACTTTGTACGAAGTAATGCTGTGCAATGACAATAAAGATTGATCTTTTTTTATATTCCTAATAGATTAAGTTTTTATTGTCACATAGCAAATCCACTGGACACTCTGACTTCTACTTGCTGGGGGTCAGACATAATGATTGATCTGGTTACATTTGTAGCTCTGATGTCCACTATATGGATCAATATCAAAATGTACTTTCCCTGCAGGTATCCGCTTCCCTGTCCTCCACGGACCAGCAGATATTGTCACGCATTACTGAGATCGGCTGCGGTATTTCTCTTTTTTGTCTAGTGGTCACAGTTTTTGTCTTCTACACAAGGAGGTACTAAAGCCATTTTTGTTAGATATCCTACATCCAATAAGCTCCATTTAAAATGATCTTGTTGCCAAGCTTTCTTACTACCCATATATGGTTTTAATAACAATTGCTTTTCACATCTTCTCTGTTCAACAGGAAAGTCAAAGTTGATGATTCTAAGAAGATCCACATCAGCCTAGCGATCGCCTTGATCCTCCTCAACCTACATTTCCTTACCAGTGGGATGGTTGCAGAATCCTCTTCTTCAGGCCTTTGTCTTTACATGGCTCTTGCTCTCCACTACTCTCTGTTGGCTACCTTCTGTTGGATGGGCTTGGAGGGGTTCCACCTCTACCTTCTCATCATCAAAGTCATCAACAACTCCATCAATAGATACATGTTGAAAATCAGTGTGGTGGGATGGGGTGAGTGTTGTTAGTTGAATGGAGACACGTTTCATGTTGTTCGTTTCACTTGAAGAACCAGTTCTTTGTTCATTTTTTGTGTTTCAGGTGTTCCAGCGGTCATTGTGTTGCTTTTGCTGTCAATAAACACAGAATTTTATGGCAGATATACATTTGTGGACTCATCCAACTCCACTAGTAGTACAATGTAAGAAAAACTAAAGAACAAAGTTGAACATCTAACAACTTACTTTAGGTTTAAAGGAATGCTGTTTTATCATTCATACTACTAATAGTACTAATCTTTTGCAAATACAATTACATTTTTTGAAAGACTTGCTACAATGACACAAACATGTTTTCCTGGATAAAAGAATTGTATAATATTATAACTTATTAAGTTATAGTTTTCTTTGCTTTGTTTTTTGTAGATGCTACATAACCGACGAGAACGTAAAGTGGGTGACCACAGTGGGAGTGTTTGGTCTGATGTTCCTCTTTGTCATGGTCGTGTTTTTGCTAACAGTCAGAAATCTGATGCCAAACTGCTGTCAGAAAGAGGTAAGAGCCACAAATTAAGGAATTATTTTCTGTTCATTTTTAGAACACTTGCTTACAGAATGATTTTAAAGTTATTCGGCGGGTGTGGTGGGGTGGTCGACCTCTGATTAGAGGTCCCATGTTTTGAAGTGTTGGGCAAGACACTGACCCCACATTGCCTCTGGAAAGTTGGCATCAGTGTTGCCGAGTCGGACACTTTAGCTAAAGGGATTAGCGGCGTTAGCATGGAAGGCCCATAGATTGGCATAAACCATGGGCGTGTAAAATAATGACTTCATTCGGGCCTGCCTCTTTTCACCATATTTTGAACGTCCGATATAGGCGGAGTTACCTCCAGCCAATATGGCTGTGCCTGTGAGCTGACAATTTAGGCTTCAAGAAGGAGACTGAAGAAGCGAATGGGTGACGTCAGAGATGCTCTGTCCAATAATATATAGCGGGGAAAATAAGTATTGAACATGTCAACATTTCTCTCAAAAAACATATTTCTAATCGAGCTATTGACACGAAATTTTCACCAGATTTCAGCATCAACCCAAGTAATGCACACATAGAAAGAACTCCAAACATTTATGTCCATAAATGAAGTTATGTGTAATAAAGTGAAATGGCACAGGGAATAAGTATTGAACACATGAAGAAAAGGAGGGGTAAAAAGGTCTGGGGGGTATTCCAGAAAGCAGGTTATGCTAGCTCCCACGATAAGTTTGAGGCTAAGGAAGTTGATAACCTCAGTTTTCGGTTCCAGAAATGGAGGTATGTTTCAGGGTAGGTCAAGTTACCATGGCAACTCATGCTTTGAACATAACCTGGTCCGGAGCAGGTTTAGTTGAAGCTTAGTTTGTTTACAGAGAGGTGAAGCAGCATGGCGTGTCCATTTGAAGATGATTTAGTGGATGAAAAAGCTCAGATAATACTTTTTCCACCATGAGAGGGTGATGAGACCACATATGGATGTTGGAAAGATAAACTTTTTTACCTTGATCTAACTCAGTGGTTCCCAAACTTTTTCTGCAGGGCCCCCCTTTCAGAAGACTAGAATATTTTTCGACCCCCCCCCACTGACGCAAACATACAAATCCATTGTTTCTAAACTCCACCGCGCCCCCCTGCAATACCTCCACGCCCCCTCTAGGGGGCGCGCCCCCCAGTTTGGGAACCACTGATCTAACTTAATTATTTGCTTCAGTTAAGATTAATCATTTATTTGTTAGGTCACCTTAAAAATAAAACGTAGTTTTCAGACAATTATTTTCCTTTCGTTCAAATTAATTTAATTAAGTAGGTGTAACTTTGATGCTGCTGTTAGCTCGGCACCGCAAGGGATTCTGGGATATCATTCCCTTTGCCTGTCTGGACGGATTTGGTTTTAAGTGTGGGTTTTTTACAAAATGTGTTTAGTTGTATAGCTGTTTTACTGTGTTTCACCGTGTTTTGCCGAGCTATTTTGTCCTACTATGCTTACGGCTCTGCACCATGAGTGAGAGTAAAGAGGAGGATGATGAGTTTATATAGCACCCCTACCACCGAGAACTGTTATGACAGTGACGAAAAATTCTTTAATGAATATTTGCACTGTGTGCATTTTTTTTCCGTTCTTTTTATCGTTATAAAAATGAGCATATCTGCCGGTTCAAACTTAGACATATGAAAGTTCAAGAAATATAAGTAATTAAGATGGAAAAAAAATTGATGGAATAATGTGACATTTAGTTAGATAAATACGTAAATTTGAGTTGTATAAACAATTATTGAGTTTGAATAAATTTAACTAAATTATTTGAATTATTTTTCAGCCGTGTTACTTTTTTGATGGACTTGTAATCTTTATTCGCCGTCATTAAAATCTCAGACTCCGTCTCACTTCCGTCTCAAGTGTCGCGCTTTCTTTTTTTTTTCTCCACGCGTTTCCATGGTGACTCCAGAAATCGGCGATCTATTGAGAATATCTTTATGTACCGTGCGTTAACCCAGGGTTACCAAGTCGA
Source organism: Oryzias sinensis (assembly GCA_037389245.1). Taxonomy (NCBI): domain Eukaryota; kingdom Metazoa; phylum Chordata; class Actinopteri; order Beloniformes; family Adrianichthyidae; genus Oryzias; species Oryzias sinensis. Next base: position 22,874 of record JAUDJI010000091.1, on the reverse strand, counting down.
GCGTAATTACGCCAACTCATATCTGGTCTTTTGGAACCGACATACCCTGAGTAAGCAAGTTCAGGCGGATTTCAGCCAGAGTTCAGGCTCAAAGTCAGGCTAGTTTAAACATGCTTCCTGGAATACCCCCCTGGCAAGCCAAGAAAGCAGCTGGAGTTTGTCAGTATTCAGAAGGTTAACCTGCGCCCTATTAGTGCAAAGTAATATTAGCTGGTATAGTCCGGATTGATGCCTTTTAAAAAGGTTTCTCACCAGCAAGGTGTTAGACAAGAAGCATTGCATGATGGGTAAAAGCAAAGAGCTGTCCAAAGACCTACGCAACCTTATTGTTGCAAAACACACTGAAGGCATTGGTCACAGGCGCATTTCTAAACTTTTGAAAGTTCCAGTGAGTAGTACCATTGGGGCCATCATCCGGAGGAAGTGGAAAGAACACGGCACTACCATAAACCTGCCACAGCCAGGTGCTCCTCGCAAGATTTCAGACAGAGGAGTCAGAACAATCATCAGAAGGGTTCTCCAACAGCCCAGGACCACTTGTGGAGAGCTTCAGAAAGACCTGGAATCAGCGAGTACCGTTGTTTCAAAGAAAACAATAAGTAATGCACTCAACCGCCATGGCCTCCATGCACGCACTCCACGCAATACTCCATTTTTGAAGAAGAAGCATGTTGAAGCTCGTTTGGAGTTTGCGACACAACATTTGGATAAACCCATGACATTCTGGGAAAAGATACTCTGGTCAGATGAGACCAAAATTGAACTCTTCGGATGTCATAAGACACAACATGTTTGGAGGAAAAATGGCACCGCACATCACCCCCAAAACACCATACCAACAGTCAAGTTTGGAGGTGGAAGCATCATGGCGTGGGGCTGTTTTTCAGCATGTGGTACTGGTAGACTTCATATCATTGAAGGAATAATGACTGGAGAAAAGTATGGAGACATTCTTGATCAGAATCTGCTGTCATCTGCCAGGCTGCTGAAGATGAAAAGAGGGTGGATCTTTCAGCAAGGCAACGATCCCAAGCACACAGCCAAGGTAACACTCAACTGGTTGAAGAAAAAGAAAATAAAGCTGCTAGAATGGCCCAGTCAATCACCAGACTTGAATCCTGGTTTCTCCATACAGGAGGCGTCTTGAGGCTGTAATCACCAACAAAGGTTTTTGCACTAAGTATTAAATAAACTTCAGTAAACGTGTTCAATACTTATTCCCTGTGCCATTTCACTTTATTACACATAACTTCATTTATGGACATAAATGTTTGGAATTCTTTCTATGTGTGCATTACTTGGGCTGATGCCGACATCTGGTGAAAATTTCATGTCAATAGCTCGATTAGAAATATGTTTTTTGAGAGAAATGTTGACATGTTCAATACTTAATTTCCCCGCTGTATATATCTATTAGGTTCAGACCGGTTCAGAGTCAGACCATAAACTGCACGGCCAGTTCAGGGGGGTATTCCAGAAAGCATGTTTAAACTAGCCTGATGTTAACCCCGAACTCTGGCTGAAATCCGCCTTAACTTGCTTACTCTGGGTATGTCGGTTCTAAAGGATATGAGTAAGCGTAATTACGCTCGACTTGGTAACCCTGGGTTAATGCACGTGCACGGCAAGTACATAAAGACATTCTCAATGGATCAGCGATTTCTGGAGTCACCATGGAAACACGTGGAGAAAAAAAGAGAGCGCTACACTTAAGTGAGACAGAGTTTGAGATTTTAAAGACGGCGCATGAAGATTATAAACCCATCACAAAAGTAATACGGCTGCATCATCAAAAGAAAGAGTTTCTGCTTAGAGAAAAAGAACGAACAGAGTAAACGTATGAGTTTCTGATCTTATTTGTGATGAAAAATGCTTTTGGAAATATATAAATACAACTTATCCAATTTAAATGAATTAATTCAATTGGTAACAAGTAACTGAGTTAAATTTATTCATCCTAATTTCTTATATCTGTTCAACACAATTATTGTTTACACAACTCAAATTTACATATTTATCTAACTAAATTTCATTTAACTTAAACTTAAAATTCAATTAGTTGTTCCATCTTAATTTATTGCACTTCTTGAACTATCATATGTCAAAATTGGGCCCACAGCCATTCTCATTTCATAAAACTGAAAAGGGTGATAAAGTGTGGATTTGCACTATTGAGCCTATACTTAACTATTGTGAATTTGACTTCAAGTTTAGCTCTTACAATATCAGAGAGCACTAGGGGTGTTAAATAACCTCATCATCCTCTACCTCCCCCTCACTCATGGTGCAGAAAGAATTAAACATAAACTCTATGACTTAGGGAGTGGGGGGCCTGGTCGTCGTTGCTCCTTGCCCTTCTGCCGTGGTTGGGGGTGGGGGTCGGGGCCTCGTGTGCCTTTTCCCACGACACACTAGTGTGCTGGTGCACCTTAGTTGAAAAACACTAGTCTTATCACCCTCTCACAATGGATAAAGAAGAGTATTATCTGAGCTCACATCAAATCATCTTTAAATGGACCGCAATGCTCCTTCACCTTTCACCAAACCAACTAATCTTAAAGTAAACCGGCTCCAGGCAGGTTATGTTCCAGACATGTGTGCTATGGCAACAACCTTCCCCTCTAACACAGGGTGTCAAACACCACAGCCCTCCAAAGAACACAACATTCCTTTTCACTGGTATCAGAATTACAATTGATCCAGCATCTCTGAGGAAACATGGGCAGCCATATGAAGAATCCAGTCATTTATTGTATTTTCAGTCACTATTGATGAAAGCACCAACATCACAGATATTTACAGCTGTGCATATTTATTAAAGGTGTTGAAGAGACATCACAGTGGAGTTTCCATAAGGTTGATGGACACAACAATAACTGATGACATAGTCAGTTCTGCCAAGTTACTTTGCTGAGCGATGTTGGGTAGACTTGGTCACATCAAATAATTTTGGTCACTCCTTGGCGCTCCATCGAAGGTCAGGAAAAAACGATGTTACCACAAATTCAGGCAGAAACCAGGAAAAGACTCTTATAAGAATGAATAATAATAATAATGGAAATTTCATTGTGTTTGCACATGAATGTGATGAAATGTGTTTCTGCACAGGATTTGAATCCTGATATTGGCCAGTCTGATGACGTATCAGGAGAGAAGAGGTTAACTCCAAACTCTTATGTTAATTTTGCAAGTTTAATTTAGGGTCATTTTATGTCGTTTTGAGCGTTAACATTTTAGGAAGATGTTTCATTTTTTCTGTAGCCCACCAATTTATTATCGGATTGCTTCAGTGTCAGATTTAAAATATTCAGGCTGTAAAAAATGAAAAAAAAAAACAATATTTTTCAAAGGAAATTAATTTTATTTAAGATACAATGGCCTCTGTGAATGAATCTGTAATAAGAAATGATTAGGCTACCATGTTGGTTGAGGCATGTTTTTCCAATTGGGTAAAAAAACAAGAATAAAGCTTTATTTTGCCTTTCTGCTACTGGCCACTTGAGATCAGGCCCAGGTTAGTCTTATTTGAACTAAAATGAGTTTGACCTCCTGCTTTAACATACCTCCGTTTTTGGAACCGAAAGCTGAGGTTATCCGTTTCCCTAGCCTCAAACTTAATGTGGTAACTCCTGCTTTTTGGAATACCCCTGAGGTCGGTTGGCAAAACAATCCTGAGCCTAAATAAATAAAACCTGAGTGCATTTCCCATATCAGTACATCTGTCACAAGAACAGGCAGCCGGCTGGATCCAAATGCAGCAGGTTTATTAGCTCAGCTAAAAGTCCACAAAAGCTAAATCAAGGTCAGGCAGGCAGGTGTCAATAACTGAGCATGAGGTCATCAGAGAAAAACAAAGTAAATCCATCCAGATGAGAGTGAAGCAGGGCAGCAGGCAGCAGGGCAAACAGTCAGAAACAGGGTTCTGAAATGAGAAAGTTCAGGTCCAAATGGCGCTTAGCAATGACAGCAACTCAATACAGTGTAGTTGACTGTGATCGATTGACTGAATGAGAGTCCCAGGTATGTAGCATCGAGAAGTGCGCTTGGGGTGCTGGAAGAGGAAGGACTTTACTGTAATCTCTAGAGGGGTTATCCTGCCGAGAATGAAGTGGGGACAAAGTTCTGACTTCTGATAGCATTAGTGTAAATAATAAGAAAATTAATAAACATTGTGTAAAAATGCTAAAAGCAAAAATAAAAATAGAAGCCCATCGACCTGAACTGGGGTATTCCAGAAAGCAGGTGTGTGCTGGCTCCCACGATGAAGTTGCTAAGGAAGTTGATAACCTCAGCTTCCGGTTCCAGAAATGGAGGTATGTTCCAGGGTATATCAAGTTGCCGTAGCAACTCATGCTCTGAACATAACCTGGTCTGGAGCAGGTTTAGTTGAAGGTTAGTTTGTTTACAGAGAGGTGAAACGGCATGCGTGTCCATTGAAGATGATTTGAGTAAGGATGAAGAAGCTCAGATAATACTTCCATCATGAGGGTGATAAGATCACATATGGATGTTGGAAAGATTAAACTTTTTACTTTGATTTAACTTAGTTATTTGCTTCAGTTAAGATAAATCTTTTTTTGTTTGTTAGTTTAAATTCATTTAAATTCATTCAAATTAATTCAATTAAGTAGGTGTAACTTTGGTGCTGCTGTTAGATCGACCTGTAGAATTATGAGATACCATTTTCCTTTGCCTGTCTGGACGGATTTTGGTATAGTGTGGCTTTGTTAAATGTGTTTGGTTGTTTAGCTGTTTTACTAGGTTTGCCATGTTTTGTTGAGTTATTTTGTCATACCAAGTGCTTATGTCTCTGTGAGTAAGAGTGAAGGAGGATGATGAGTTTATATAGCACCCTACAGCATTTTTCTATAATGATAATTATGGAGAAAAATGCAGTGTTTTTATGCTAAATGCTATTTATCCTTTTGCTTCTAAATGGGTATATCACAATATACTAGCAAAGATAATCTAAGTAAATAAAATGAAACCTACATTAAACTGATTGTCATGTAGCTAGTTAAATCATCTACTTAAATTTGAGTTATAAACAATTGTGTGGAGTTTATAGACGTAAGGGTCAGGTTGAATAAATTTAACTCAATTACTTGTACCAATGAAGTAATTCATTTAAGTTGGCAAAATGGGATACGTTATATATATATGCGTCACAAGGAAAATGGAAATGCGATCAGAAACTTGTGCGTTTACTTTCTCTGTTCTTCTGCAGCAAAACTCAACACTTTACTGATGCAGCATTATTACAGTTTTTGATGGATGTATAGTCTTCACGGCATCATTAAGATCCTCAGGCTCATCTCACAGAGTAAACTCTCTTTTTTTCTCCCCCGTTTCCTTGGTGACTCCAGAAATGCGATCCATTGAGAATCTTTATGTACTTGCGTTACCTGACGTGTTAACCCAGGGTTACCAAGTCGGCGTAATTACGGCTAACTCATATCCGGTCTTTTGGAACCGACATACCCAGAGTAAGCAAGTTCAGGCAGATTTCAGCCAGAGTTCGGGCTTAAAGTCAGGCTAGTTTAAACATGCTTCCTGGAATACCCCCCTGGTTCCACGTGTTCCTGTTGTGTGTAATGAAAATGTCTAACTGTTGTTTTATATTAAATTAAATTGGACATCTAATTAGGGTATTGTTGGACATCAAATACTTGACAAAAAATGAACATTGTTTTCATTTTTATATTATAGGACAAACTAAGCCCGGTTTAATTTATATACTGTATGGACAAAATAAGCCCTTTTAAAAAGTGCATTTACATGAAAAAAATTCATTGCAATGATTGTTCTACGTATCATTATCCTAGTACAGGAAATTCTTTGATTGTGTTTTGATTATATTTGGTTAATCAGTTCAGGCAGAAGAACAGTTATGGACTGAAGCAGAACGTCTGCCGCATGCTGGTCCTCATCACTCTTCTTGGGATTACCTGGGAATCATCTTTAACTACTCGTTTGGACAACTGACCACTCCTGGCCTCACGTCTTCTGCATTTAGACTCCTGCAAGGTGTGGACAGTTTGAAGACCTACTTTTGAACCACATACAGAATTTAAAGATAGTCCCCAAAATAAAAGCAAATACCAGTATCAGTTTCTTCCCAAATGTGTTCAAAACAGCACATTTCCACAAAGCACACAGCACGTTTGGCCTGCTGGAACACAAACTATAGCCTATTTTATCAATGACATCATGTTTAGTTCTTTAGCTTTATTTCTCTTTTGTTTGCAGGTTTTTTCATCTTTCTCTACTTCGTTTGCTTTTTAAATAAAACCAAAGACATCCAAACTTCATCAAGTAAGAAATCCAACACCTTATCACATTCCCTGGATATTTTGTCAAACAAAGCCAAAGCTGGACTGTCAACCAGAGCTCTTTTCACACTCTCAAAACTCTGTTGTGCCTTTTCTGACCATTGAAACTCAACCCCTTGACGGATGCAAGCACGTAAAGGTTCAACCATGGTAGCAAAGTTTGGCACGAATTTATTGTACCATGACACCAGTCCTAAAAAGGAACGAAGTGTAGCTACATCAGAAGGGGGTGGTGCATTGAGGATAGCAAAGATGTGATCATCAGTAGTTTGAATGCCCTGTGGTGTAACAGTGTGACCCAAGAAACACAAACTGGACCTGTTAAACTGACATTTGTCTTTGTTCAGTTGCAACCCTGACTCTTTTAACCGTTTTAGTACAGCAGCAAGAGCAGCATCATGCTCACTTTGAGTTGCACCCCACAGAATGATGTCATCTAGATAATGTGCAACATTCGGTATTCCAGCCAACACTGTGGCTAGCATTTTCTGAAAAGCAGAAGGCGCTCTGCAAAATCTGAACAAACCATCATGGGTGATAAAGGCAGTCAGGTCCCTGCTTTCTTCATGCAAAGGTAGCTGAAAATAAGCAGACTCTAAGTCAAGAGTGGAGAAAACAGTTGCATCTCTGAGTTTGGAAAGCATTTCATCAATGTGTGGAAGTGGATAGCTATATATTACAACAGCTTTGTTCGGTTCTCGCAAGTCCACACACATCCTGATGTTACCGGATTTCTTTTGAATGACAACAATGGGGGAAACCCATGGAGAAGCATCGATCTTTTCTATTACCCCAGCTTGCAAAAGTTTTTCAAGCTCTTTACTCACAGCATCTCGCACTGACAGAGGTAAACGTCGCAGGTTCTGTCTGACTGGAGGGACACTTTTAGCGACTTTAACTTTATGTACAAACTTAGTCGCACATCCCAGAGAGGGCTGTTGAGGCTGAGATGACAGACGCATCACAGGAGCAGGTGGTAAATCAGGGCAGGCACCTTCGACAGTAGTCCCAGTAAAACGCAGTCCCAGGCCTTTGATGAGATCCATGCCTAGTAAAGTGTTACCAGAGTCCACAACGAACAGCTTGGTTGCATAACAAGCATCATCACGTGACACAGTGACAGGCAGACATCCCAGTACAGGTATAGGAGAGTGAGAGTATGTAACCAGAGTAACATCTGGAGACTGCAAAGCATCACTCCCGAAATGGGTCTCATACTCACTCCTGGATATGATAGAAACAGATGAACCTGAGTCCACAGTAAACTGTATGGGCGCTGAAGTAGATGCAGTTGTAATGGTAGCAGTGCAATGGATCCTGTCAGAAGACTCAGAATTGTTCAAATAGAGAATTTGAACCTCCGGTAGTTCCACTGTGTTCACTGAACGAGTCTGTGTTGAGCGGCATACACGGGCAAAATGACCCACCTTCTGACAGTTTTTGCATGTAGCTGCAGCAGCCGGGCATTTCGGGCTGTTTGCAAGATGTTTATCAGCACCACAGCGGTAGCAGGAACGTGATGGAGTAGCAGTAGAATTCCGTACAGCAGGAGCAGGTGGAGTCTTTTGGCGTGCCTTCTGGAACGCCTCCAGTCAGCCGATGGTTTCATGTAAACAGCATGCACAGGAGCCGTCAGGGTGGAATTTGAAATCGACCTGGCCTGCTCCGTAGCTGCTTCGATTTGAGTGGCCAGTGTAATAGCTTTATTCAATGTTAAGTCAGCTTCCAGCAGCAGTCGTTCACGTATGCGCTGACTACGTACATGTTCAACCAGCTGGTCCCGGATCATTTCATCCTGTTTATCATCAAAGCCACATGTTGCAGCTAAATCTCTCAGAGCAGCCACGTACTGCAAAATGGATTCAGTCGGACTTTGGGCGCGTTTTCGAAAAACATGGCGCTCTGCAACGGCATTCCACTTTGGAATGAAGTGAGCTTTCAAAGCTGACATGGCATCCTCCATTGTATACCTTGATCAGGAAGTGTGTAAAACAGCTGCTGACCTTCTGTCCCCAGCGTGTGTAGAAGAAGCGCTCTCTTTCTCTCCTCTGGCCATCCATCACCCGACGCCGCGAGCACCAGCAGTTAATTTCGGAACATTTTCTCCCACGTGTCAAGCGGTATGCTAGGCTCACTCGGGCACGGGAGAAAAGGCGGTGGAGATGGCGTTGCAGCAAAAGCCATTTCATAAGCAAGTAGATCCTCTTCAAATCCTCGTCGCCACTTGTTATGTTGTGAGGTCGTGGAGAGATCACACAGTCAGTCTTTTAAGATGAACTTTATTACTCCATTCATTTCAGAACATGTCGGCAGTACAGGCAGTTCACTTCCTCCTCTCTCAATTCTCCTTCTTCTCTTCCTTATATCTTACATCGCCCCCTAGTGGCTACATCAGAACACAACAACATTTTAAAAAGATTTTTCATTTTTTTCTGTAGCCCCTCGAATTTATTATCAGGATTGCGTCAGTGTCAGATTTAAAATATTCAGGCTGTATAAAATTGAATAAACCAATATTTTTTAAAGTGAAATTAATTTTATTTAAGATACAATGGCCTCTGTGAATGAATGTGTAATAAGAAATTATTAGGCTACCATGTTTGTTGAGGCATGTTTTCCAATTGGGTAAAAAACAAGAATAAAGCTTTATTTTGCCTTTACGCTACTGGTCCGGCCCACTTGAGATCAGACGGGTTGAATGTGGCCCGAACCAAAATGAGTTTGACAGTCCTGCTCTAACATACCTCCGTTTTTGGAACCGAAAGCTGAGGTTATCCACATCCTTAGACTCGAACTTACCGTGGTAACTCACATAACCTTCTTTTTGGAATACCCCTGAGGTCGGTTGGCAAAACAATCCTGAGCCTAAATAAATAAATAAAACTACAAGTCGAGTTATTTTGTCCTACTGTGCTTATGTCTCTGCACCATGAGTAAGAGTGAAGGAGGGGATGATGAGTTTATATAGCACCCCTACCGCTTACATCTGTAATGATAATTATGGAAAATTCTTTAATGACTTTATGCACAACACGCATTTTTTTCCCGTCCTTTTTATTGTTATAAAAATGAGCATATCTGCCAGCTCATATTTAACATATGAGAGATCAAGAAATATAATTAATTAGGATGAAAAATACATTAATTGAATTGGAGTAATATGACATTTAGTTAGATAAATACATAAATTTGAGTTGTATAAACAATTATTGAGTTTTATAGACGTAAGAAATTGGGTTGATTAAATTTAATTCAATTATTTGTTACCAATAGAAGTAATTCATTTAAGTTGGCAAAATGGGATACGTTATATATATATGCGTCACAAGGAAAATGGAAATGCGATCAGAAACTTGTGCGTTTACTTTCTCTGTTCTACTACAAGCAGAAACTCTTTATTTTACTGATGCAGCCGTATTACTTTTTTGATGGACGTATAATCTTCACACAGCGTCATTAAGATCTCAGACTCCGTCTCACTGAAGTATAGCGCTTTCTTTTTTTCTCCACACGTTTCCATGGTGACTCCAGAAATCGGCGATCCATTGAGAATGTCTTTATGTACACGTGCACGTGCGTTAACCCAGGGTTACCAAGTCGAGCGTAATTACGCCAACTCATATCCGGTCTTTTGGAACCGACATACCCAGAGTAAGCAAGTTCAGGCGGATTTCAGCCAGAGTTCAGGGTTAACATCAGGCTAGTTTAAACATGCTTCCTGGAATACCCCCCTGGTTCCACGTGTTCCTGTTGTGTGTAATGAAAATGTCTAACTGTTGTTTTATATTAAATTAAATTGGACATCTAATTAGGGTATTGTTGGACATCAAATACTTGACAAAAAATGAACATTGTTTTCATTTTTTTATAATGTTATAGCACAAACTAAAGGGTTTAATTTATAACACTGTTATGGACAGAATAAGCCCTTTTAGAGAGTGCATTTACATTAAATAATTTCCATTGCAACAATGGTTCTAGGTATCAGTTTCCTAGAACAGGAAATGCTTTGATTGTGTTTTGATTATATTTGGTTAATCAGTTCAGGCAAAAGAACAGTTATGGACTGAAGCAGAACGTCTGTACCGTGCTGGTCCTCATCACTCTTCTTGGGATTACCTGGGGAATCATCTTCTTCTCGTTTGGACAACTGACCACTCCTGGCCTCTACGTCTTCTGCATTTTGAACTCACTGCAAGGTGTGGACAGTTTGAGATTTTACTTTTTAACCACTCAGCATTTAAGATGGTCCCCAAAATAAAAGCAAATACCAGTATCAGTTTCTTCCCAAATGTGTTCAAAACAGCACATTTCCACAAAGCACACAGCACGTTTGGCCTGCTGGAACACAAACTATAGCCTATTTTATCAATGACATCATGTTTAGTTCTTTAGCTTTATTTCTCTTTTGTTTGCAGGTTTTTTCATCTTTCTCTACTTCGTTTGCTTTTTAAATAAAACCAAAGACATCCAAACTTCATCAAGTAAGAAATCAACCATCACAGTCTCCCTGGATATTTTGGAGTAGCATCTCATCCAAGTGGACTTTTGTACTTCAGTCACCGGCCTGAGTTCAGTGATTCTGACATTAATAACATTTTGCTTTCTTTGCAACTTTTTTTAAATCTAATCTTTTGCAGATACAACAAGATATTTTTTAACAACTGTCATAGTCACATGGGTCTGTATGGGATCTTATTCTGGAGAAGCATGAAAAAATCCACTGAAAAACTGTGAGATATGCTACAAATAAGCCCACAAGGAAATGTTGAGTATTCAAAAGAATTCTGTCAAATACATCAATACATCCTCATACATTGTACTTACTATGATTTTTGGTTGTTTGGGAAAAACAGAAATATCTTTTTCATTTCTGTATTTCAGTTAGAATGCATTTTAATTCAAATGAAAATCATCTTGAAATAAATTCTCACTGGTAGCCTACATTGTGATCTACAATGTTTTATTGTTTTTTGCATGTGATTGTTTTGCACTGAATTTAAGATGAATTTGAGGAAAGGTATTTAAATATATTGTGTTTTTAATGACAAAGCCATATTTTTTTTTGCTAATTACTGGAATGTTTACCAAATGACCCTGTCCCACTTCAGGTCTTGTTTCTAATGTTCAGACCTGCGAGTGATGTCAGAGATCTGTGCAGTGTGTAAATGTCAATGGAACCCAAGCAACAGAGACATGAATAAATAGATATTTTATTACTTCCAAATTTACTTACTTCTATCTGACTCCCCAAAATTCAATTTGAACAGATGCTCACTGCTTTCATTCACTGCTAATACAGACCAAAAGTTTGGACACACCTTTTAATTCAAATGAATGGGAAGGTGTGTCCAAACCTTTGGTCTGTACTGTATATCATTACATATAAGAAAATTAGGATAACTTACCTTAAAGACATGAAGGAAGCTGGTGTTAAAGTAGAGGATGAAGACAGGGTTAGTAGGAGGAAGCTGATTCGCTGTGGTGACACCTGAAGAGAAAAGATGAAAAGAAGAAAAAAATGTGTTTGTGTTTGGGAATGAAAATCCGTGGACAGCTACAAAATATGTTTTTTAACCTTAATATATTGACATTTTTATAAAACTTTGATTTACACGTGTAGATACAATTTTCAGTCGCACTTATTACACGAATTAGATTTTATAAAGATTAGCATTTGACTGTGGGGACAGAGAAGAAATCCTATTTCAGATGACTTTTTCACATTTTTCAAACAAATATATCTGTAATTTAAATTGTGTGTTTTTGTGACAATAACAAATACTTTGTATTATATTGTTAGTAAAGGTCTAATCATTAAGCATAAAATAATATACTGGGGAAAGAAATTTGACTCCTTTGGTGGAATCATTCAATTATCATTTGCAGGCAGATGTTCAGATTTGGGCATGATATGTCCAAATGGTATGTCCAGAATGATGAGTGGATTTCCGTCTGGAAAAACTTAAACCCACTTATTATCTTGTAAAATAGACCCCAATATTGCTTTTTCAATTCTCTTTTTGTCAGAAAGGCGAACATTTAGGGTGTATTTAGACTGGACACATTTGGTTCACTGTAACCCTTGTACTATCCAATGGGGTCAAGATGACCCATGACGTGTTCTCCCTACCATGACAAATGTGGATAAAGGTGGAAAGATTTCATGTAATCCATGGACACCAGTGAAGATAACAAATCATTGAAGAAATAAGTTCAGTGCACTGTCTAGTGGGTCTAGATGACCCAACTCCCAATGTTAAAATGCCTAGGATAGAACAAGGGTTAAGTGAATCAGAAATTTTTTGCCCCCGATAATCCAGAACAAATTTTCAGTCTGAATACGCCCAAGCAAACCCTGGTTCAGGACCAGGTACCTCTCTCAGATCCATCTTTCGAGGTGGTGTTGGTTCCTTTCCAATCGCCCTGAGCTGCGTTTCACTCTGAGATTCCTACAGAGCCCCAAGCCCCCTCCACACCGACCAGCCACCCAGCACGGCATCCAGCTGCCATTCCCGGTCGGCCGCACTGCCTACCGTACGCCCAGAAGGCACCAACCCAGGAACCCCTGCCAGGTTGATGGCAAAGTGTGCCCCCACCCAAGTAACCAGAACCCAGAGGCCGGGAGAACAGCAGGCCCGGGAGAACCCAACCCCCCAAACCCACCCCAGCCCACCCAACCAGCCAGGACCCAGCTTAACCCATCACCATCCCACCACCACTAGGTGATGCGACTATTCAGCTGGAGCCAGGGAGAGTCTGAAGCCGGCATATTTTTTTGTGAAGGATATTATCTCTAAACTAATATGCTCTGACATGAGGTTTCTGTAGTGATTGATACTAAGATTATTTTTAGATTTCCAGTTTAGGAGGATAGTTTTCTTTGCAATACATACAGCGGTGAGAACCATAGGAGCCTTGTTAGATTCTATGTTGATGTTATTCAGATCACCTAATAAGCAGAATTTGGGGCAAGCAGGAATCTTATGATTAAACCATATTGATAAATCCTCACAGACCTTACGTCAGAATGATTGAACAGGTGGACACAACCACAGGGCATGCAAATAGTCGTCTATGTTGTTACCTGTGCAATGTGTGCATATAGCAGACTGATTGAGACCCATTTTAAATAACCTCTGTCCAGTGTAGTGAATTCTGTGGAAAGCTTGTATTGGATAAGTTGCAGATTAGGACTTTTGGTCATAATAACCCTTGTGCTATTTTAGATGACCCCACCCTTACATTGATGTGTTATCCTACCATGACAAAGGTGGATAAAGGTGGAAAGATTTCATGTAATCCATGGACACCAGTGAAGATCACAAATCATTGAAGAAAAAAGGTTCAGCGCACTGTCCAGTGGGTCTAGATGACCCAACTCCCAATGTTAAAGTGCCTAGGATAGCACAAGGGTTAAAGGCAATCAAACAGATCTGTAGCCAAAATTGATCACTAGAATTCAATGAATTCTCAGACTCCCATTTTGTCATGGGTAAGTAAATTGCATCATCATGATAGATATCAACTTGTACATTTTTGAGGTGAGCTTTGTATTTTTAAGGTCAATGAAATGTGTTACTGTAAGGGGAGGGTCTAGGTCTATTTAGGTCAAGCAATATTTAGTGCTTATAGCTGATTTAAGTTGCTGATATTCTAGAAATTTGTTTTTACTAATCCCATAGATTAAGAAGAACGTTGGGAGGGACATAAATGTTCTATTCTGAATCCTATGCTGAAACTGCATATTTAAAGGGAAACAAATAGTCACATTGCTGTTTGGTGAAAAGGTGTGTACCACACTGAACATGGACAACAGAGAGCAAAGGAGATAATTGTCCCAGGACATTAGAAACAAAATTATAGACAAACATGGTAAAGGTAAAGGCTATAAAACCATCTCTAAGCAGCTTGAAGTTCCTGTGACGACAGTGGCACATATTATTCAGAAGTTCAAGACCCACGGGACAGTGGACAACCTCCCTGGACGTGGCCGGAAGAGGAAAATTGATGACAAATTGCAAAAATGCATGTTGACAAACCATAAAGCTTCTGGGAAAATGTCCTTTGGACAGATGAGACAAAACTGGAGCTTTTTGATAAGGCACATCAGCTCCATGTTCATAGACTCAAAAATGTAGCATCCAACAAAAAGAAGACTGTTCCTACTGTGAAACATGGAGGAGGCCCAGTTCTGTTTTGGGGCTGCTTTGCTGCATCTGGGACAGGGTGTCTTGAAGTTGTACAAGGTAAAATAAAAGCAGAATGATTTGATTTACTTGTTTGGAAAAGTTTACAACAGTCTGACAAAAGCCAGAGACTGTGTCCAGTGAATCACTGAATTTAAATCCTTTCATGTCTGTGATGAATGTGCCAATATTTATGACAACGAGCAAAATAGCGTGGTCTACGTTTTTGTTTGTGTTTTGCTTTTTTGTTTAGTTTACAAAACAGTTATTTCAGGACCAAAATCAGTTCAAAGCCAAAAGACTCATTTAAATGAACTGTATCTTTTATTTTGAACAGACACAACGCTGACTGATTTAGAGTTTGGATGTACAAAAATGCATCTTTTTTGACCCTTCAAGTTTGGCAATTAATTGTCAAGAGTCCAGAAATGTCACACAAATGGGTTTTGATTTTGTTTTTTCAATTTGACATCTTCAGTAAAACCTTAGAATGCACTAGATCATAATTTTTAGTCTTGTTTACCAGTTAAAAGCATATCTAGTAACTACGAAGGATAAACATTTAGCTTAATCAGACAACAGTTTAAAGATAGTAAAAACAAATGACAACATTGAATTGTAACGTCAGACACCTTTACAGTGGTGGACAAAATTGTTGGTACCCCTCAGTTGAAGAAAAAAGTCCACAATGCTCACTGAAATGACTTGAAACGTTCAAGATCCAAAACACATAGCCAAAAAAAAACCAAGAATGGCTAAGGTAAAAGCATTGGACTATTCTGAAGTGGCTTCTATGAGCCCAGATCTGAATCCCATTAAACATCTGTGGAAGGATCTGAAACATGCCATTTGGAGAAGACACCCGTCAAACCTGAGACAACTGAAGCAGTTTGCTCATGAGGAGTGGGCCAAAATACCTGTGGACAGGTGCAGAAGGCTCATTGACAAACACAGAAACCGTTTAATTGCAGTGATTGTCTCAAAAGGTTGTGCAACAAAATATTAAGTTATGGGTACCTTCATCTTTGTCCAGCCCTATTTCATTAGTTTGTTTTTTTAAATAATTCTGTTAATCAACAACTCAAAAGTAATGGCTGATTTTGATTATTCAATTTTCAATAAATTTTAATTTATTGTTACTTTTGAACGTTTCAAGTCATTTCAGTGAGCATTGTGGACTTTCTTTCTTTAACTGAGGGGCAACAACTATTTTGTCCACCACCTTAATTTTTTATAGAGTACTGTTGTTACTTTTACTTTCCTGATTGGTGTAGTGTGTTGTTCAGTGTTTGTACAGATTGTAAGTGTTCTGCAATTGATGTAATTGTGTTGCAAAAATCCAAAACTTATATTTTCTTTTTCTCTTTACATTTTTTGTATTTTTTGATAAAATTTTTGGTAAGCAGATCACCTTTTACCAAACAGAAGGTGAAAGAATAAATACTGGACTACTGGGTAACGCTTAAGAACCGTGCACGTGTTGTGTAAAAGAAAGTTTAAGCCCCAAAATGTTTAGCCATTTACACAAATCTATGTTGTGCTTTTTTCTTTTTTTTTTGCATAGCAAATAAGCCCAAAGATGAAGTGGACTTATTAAAAATATAAAAGTAGTTTAGCCAGTACAGATATGTCTTTGTTATTTTGAGTACTTTTGAATGTCATTTGCTTATGGGTCTGCTGAAAAAGCTCTAACTTCTGTTTATTCAGCTACTCAAGTTTGGCTGTCACATCATTTGTGCTCTGTTTACTTACAATAAAGACAACAGCATCCTTTATGATATGTTCATTTTCTCTTTTGTCCACATAAAAATGTTTGGAATTCAAGCAAATACTGAAGACTAATCTTTTTTGTCACTAATGACGCTTTAATTATATTTTACAAGGACTTACAAGTGTATTAGCATTCATTGATCAAATGTCTGACTTATGTAATGTTTTTTCCTGTCATCAAATTGGTTGAGAAGGCACAAAGTTCCCATTTCCCATGTATGCTACAACTGCAAATAATCACTTTGTGTGTTTAAACTTCATTGGGTAAATGCTGACTGTAAAGCTAAGCAGTAACATTAGCCCGTATAAAGTTTTAATGGTTATTTTCCTTCCATAACATTCTGTCTATATATACATTTTTCAGTTCAGTTTTTGAAAAAAATACATTGCAAATAAAAATGCAGGTTTTTCCCGCACTTTTTGTCTCTTTACATGACATTTGAGTACTTTCTAAATTCGAACATCAAGGCTGTGTCTGAATTCCTACAATACTCCTACTAAAAAACTATATAGTGTCCAGTGTCCTTGATTTTTCTATGATTTGGACACACATGCTCATGACTTTATTTTTCTAATGCCAAACATGATGTCACCAGTTTTCCAAAGTAAAATCCCAAAAAATATAAAAATTCTACAACTCTTTATAACCCCACTGTGTTCTGAAGATAAAACTTATTTACTTATATATTTATATATATTTACCTTTTATTTACACAAAGGTAAATATACATCATTTTTTAAAATGACAAATCATTTAAACACAATAATACATTGTGATCTTTATTCAGCAGTTTAATTAACATTAATGCCCACTGGTTTTTCGTGGAGCACTGAATTTTGGAATTGGACATACCCTGAAAAAATGAGGAACTACTGAGAGCACTGCAAGTACCAGTGAGACGTCAATTACAAAAAGCAGTGAGAAGCCACACACAAAGAGTGGTGTAGGGTCGCAAGCAAGAATCAATGATGATTCAAGTACTGAAAGCACTGCAAATACGACTGATCAGTCAAGCACAAACAGCCTTGAAGAGAAAAGTACAAAAAGACATGAGGATTCAAGTGTTAAGAGCACTGCAAAGTCAAATGCAAAGACCAGCGAGGAATTAACTACAAGCAGCAGTGAAGAAACAGGTACAAAGAGCATTGTAGATTTGAATACAGAATCAAGCACAAAGACCACTGAGGAGCTGAGTACAAGAGGGAATACCAGTGATGAGTCAAATACAAAAAGCAATTAGAAGCCGAACACAGAGACTGGTGTAGGGTCAAACACAAGGATCAGTGACGATTTAACTACTGATAGCACTGCAAGTACCAGTGAGGAGTCACGTACGAAAAGCAGTGAAGAGTCAATAACAAGAAGCAGTAAGGATTCAAATAGGAATACCAGTGAGGAGTCAAGTACAAATACTAGTGAGGAACCAAGTACAAAAAGCAGTGAGGAGTCAAGTATGAAAAGCAGTAAGGAGTCAAACACAAACAGTCCTAGAGAGACAAGGACAAGGAGCAGTGAGGATTCAAGTATTGAGAGCACTGCAAAGCAGTGATGTGCGGTGAGGTTAATGGCTGGTGAGGCACTGACGTCATCAGTCAGATTTACAAACATATGAACCATACTGAGTAACTTATTCACCATTTGATTGACAACAGTTAACGTGTTTTGTTTAAAATATCATTTCAACATGTTTTTTTTCATATACAAACTGCAGCATAGAAAAAAGCACAAACCTTATCATCGTCTTACCTTTACTTGTAAATAAAGTCCATACGCCGCTCCTTCTGAAGAAAATGACTTGCCGCTTGTTATCACTTATTTTATTATTTTTTAGCGTCATAATCTCAGGGCTCACCGGCGCCCCCTAACATGAGGCAGGAGAACTGCTGGCCTCACCCAGCGGCTTTTTTGCCGGCGTTTAGCGCTCAGCACAAGAAACACGTCCCTCACATACAGATATTTATAAAAAAAAAAAAACACTGTACATCATATACATCTGCTAAATTATGTAAACTCAGCTCATATAGTACAAGTGATTGAACCGACATACAGAGAGAAAGCAGTACCGTCTGACTGCATAGGTATTGCGCAATCCAAGGTGAGGCTCAGCGGGCTGGTGCCTCATCTCACGTCACTTCTTAGTATCTGAACGGCAAATGCGGAAATTTAGCGATTTTTAAAAGAAAGAAACACCCCAAAATGGTACATTTAAATGGAAAATGACTGCAAAGCACAAATTACTGATTAAATATAATAATTGGATTAATTTTTTCTCTTTTCTTCCCATAATGACAGGTGACGCACAGCCTCACCTGCCTCTCCTGACTGCACGTCACTGCTCCATCCCTCTTCTGGTCCTATTTGTAATGTTCTCGAGATTATCTGTGCAGTGTGTGTGTAAATGTCAATAGAATCCACATGAATAAATAGATATTTGCTTATGTCCAAATCCACTCACTACTCTCAAACCACTAAAATTTCCATTTGAAAGCTCACTGCTTTTTTTAAACGCCAAATAAGACAAAACCTATTTGTGAATATAAGCATCCACTGTGTTTTGATGATGAAAACTTTGCCAATTCATAAAAAATGTGTTTACATACATTTTTCCAAATGATAAATTATTCAAACGCAGTACATTGTGGTCCTTATTTACCAATCTAGTGAGCATCAATCCACACTGTTTTTTGGAAACTTCTGAGAAATTTCCAGTGCACTGGGTTTTGGAGATTTTAACACCCCAACAAAATGATGCACTAAAGCAGTGAGAGAATTTGGACAAAGCCTTGTCTATCTGTGGTTGTCAGCATCACCTAGTGTGTCTTCGGTTCCTCCCAGCAATCATCCTCATCACATGCACCTGTTCACCCACCTTTTTATTGCTCTGCTGACCACTGGTTCTCTGTCGGAAAGTTTTTGTTTCCCTGAAGTTCTCCAGCCCATTTTTATCCTCCCGATTGATACAGAGACCGATTTCTGCTGGAATCCTTCCTTCCCGTCACAGTCAGAACTTTTACCTGACTTGAGAGAAAATAGCTGGTTTTGGATTTGGTCTTTGGAAACCTCATTTAGGAAGACTGTGGACTGGAGTGTAAAAACTGTTGAAAGAGGAAGGCTTGGAACTTGATGACAGTCAACCTGTCTGTTGGCCCCCCCTCCTACCAATCCTACCTGTACAGAGCATCTTTTTTTTATTGGTGTGTTGTACTTTTCTTTATTTCTTTGCGTGTCTGTTTGGGGTCATGGTGATGCAGGAGCCCACCCAGCTTCTGTCAGGCGACGGCAAGGTCAACCCTAAACAGTTAACCAGTACATCGCAGACCCACACAAAAACAACCTCAAACCCAGTTTTACCAATAAACCTAATAAGCTCATTTTTGACCTATGGGAGAAAGTTCCAAAGGAAAAGCCGTACATGTAAGGGGAACATGCAAACTTCAAAGATCCAGCTGGAATTTGATCTGCGATCTTCTCTTTGTGAGGTGAAAATGCTTCAATGCAGCTATCCTTATTTTTGTTTATTTTTTTACTTTCTATTTGATCATGTTTTTTTATATTTTTTATAACTTTTTATATTTTTCATAGCATTTTGAAGTCTCTCTGGAAATAAAACAGTGCTAAAGCTGCTTTTTGCTGGTTGAGGTAAAGTCATTCCACTTTGAAACTCTTCTGCAAACAAATGCTTTTATTTTAGTCTTTCAGTTTGTTTCTCTTGTGTCCTGAATGTCAATCGAGGGAATTTCCTTTGCTGCCAACAGGACGCTTATGTCTATTGATTAACTTGGTTTACTGCCCACTGACAACACTGAGCTGCATTGAACATTACTGTCAGTATGGGTGTTACATTGATCTTACACAGAAAATTTGCATTAGGCAAACTTATTCATCTGCCCACACAAGCAACACTGTGTTGAACTTGAGTTTACTCAGCCAAAGTGATGCACTGCAGCCAGTTCATCCCTTCTCGTCCTGAAGAAAGGAATTTCTGGATTCTTCTAAATGCACCTGTGAATGTCTTTATTGGTTTGTTCCAGCAGATACTCCTTTTCCTCTGGTTTCACATGGACGCAGTAAAGTAAGCATACAAGTTTGGTCAAATGTCTTTATAAGAATTCTTGTAAACTTCATTTTAAATGTAAGTCAAACTAAATGCGCATTATCTGGTATTGCCTTTGATCTCTTCTTGCAAAAAATCTTTAATCCTTTTATGCTTTGACCAATACTGGTTTGTTTTTGTCTTAATTCTCTAGAAGGAAGGCTGTGTTTTTTGCACTCCTGCCCCTGCTGCTGCACAAACTACAGGCTGAGGAAGGTAAATCTTCAAGTAAATCAATTGCATAAATTAAATGTGTACTTTTTAAAGAAAACATACTTACATTTTTATGAACATATTTGCTATTCTCCCTTTGATCTTTTATTTCTTTTGTCCTGCAGCATGGATCGCTATAATCAATTATGGCCTTACCATAGACGTGGCTGAATTCAATACTTCGATCTTTGAACAGAAATCTGAAATACAATGTAAAAGAAATTCAACTCAGTGTGTCATTCAGTTTCCAAACGGATACCAAGAGACGGGGTTCGATAAACCACCTTTCTGTCTGAATGCTTCTGTGACAGAACTTCCAGACAGAGAGGAGTATGACATCCCTGGATGTAAGTCATATGTTCATTTAAGATAAATCTATATTGTGTTACAGCTTGGGCACAGGTTTTACAAGTTCTAAGCACAAGTTTCCATCTCATCCAAATGATAACATTTTTGTCTTTTTAAAAGATTAATGGTAGAAAAATTGTAAAACATTTAATGTTTTTTGTGACATTCTGAGTCCATGTTTAACTGAGGTCTCCAAGCATCTGCATTTTTCTTTGCAACCTGGTTTTGCTTTGACTCTTCAGCTGCGATGACTGTAAACAGATGTGCACGCATACGAAGCACCTTAACATGTCCGTTTATCCCTCTCTTTCATTTGACAAACCTCTATAGCTTAGCTATACTGCTAGCTTGTATTTGTATTTATTCATTAAGGGGACAATGCATACAAAAAATAGTGTGGAGTGCTCTAAAAAAGAGAAACACTGTACATACGCAGGATTGTAGCCTTAGCTAATTTTCATCCTCTGTCCCGTATTGACCATGGCACGCCACCAAGGTCAATTAACTTTTCATTGTTAGGCTGCATTTTACTCACAAGTCGATCTATTTTCTGTCAAACAAGTTATAGTCTCAGCGACTTGTCTAAATTATTCGTCTCTGAGGTTGTCATACGATGCACACTTTTATCACAGAACTCTGTGTCCTGATTGGTTGTAGACTATAATCAATCAGTCTCCTCTGTAAGGTATCTCAGATCTTTGTTTTGCTCTATTCATTTATTTTTCTACAAAGGTCTGAACTTTGGGAGTTTGGATAAGAAAGAAAAGTGTGAAAATGTTTATGTCTGTCTGAGAAAAGTGGATAGAGGTTGTAGTGAGGGATTTAACAGCCTCTTTTATTTATTTATTTAATTTCTCTAATTTGTCCTGTCCAGCAGCTGAGCAAGCAGATCAGAGCTGAAGGCCTCTTGTGTTGGACAGATTTTACTGTTACAGTAGAGGGTTGTGGATCTTCAGACAAACAGAGAGTATACTTGTACAAACCCCTTTTTGTATTTGAGGATACGCTTTATTTATTTTTATTCCTTGTTGGACTGGATGGAAGGAAATAAGAAAGAAACAAATAGAGTGGGATGTTAGAGATGGGGGATAAGGGGTTGGGGATTTAAAAGCCTTAAAACACTTTATTTTATTTTATCCTGGGATGTTTTTAGAACGTAACCCCTGCCAGTCAAGTTGTGATTTCTGGTTCAAGTCAACATACCAGGACTCGACAAACCACTTAAAAGTATCTATCCTAGCAGTGGTAAACCTGACCAGTCTTCTGCTCAGTTTTTGGTGACGAAGCATGTATGTAAATAAGAACATTCATCGACATTTATATAAAGCTTATAGGAATCTCACTAAGTATAAAGATAGAGGCTGTTAGAAAAACTATTGCAAAAACAAGGTCTCAATGCTATATGAAGCTCATATTTATATCACTCATGATATGCATCACTGTCTTTCACAGTATCATCAACTGTTCTTAATAACTTTTCTTAAGTTTTTATCGTGATTCTTGTCTTCACTTAGTTGCAAATTTCTCCATATTCTTCTGCCAAAATTCCTCCATCTTCTCACTACTTGAGAGTCAATGTAGTGAAGCTTGTGCCGTTGAGGATTTGCTGAATGTCGTCGGGATAAAGAATTGGTGTGAACATCTCTTCATTCAGAATTTTGACATCAAGAAAATCTACGTCAAGTAAGCCCTAAAATCTGCTTTGCTTGCTATTAATAATTGTTCTTTTCTAAATTATTACCCAATATTTTACTAGTTTTCTGACTTCTCTTGTTTTATTTTAAAAATAAGATCTCTCTAAAAAAAGACTTTTTTAATTGTCTTCTTAGTGTTTCATGACCCATATTTTGTTCCCATAGAATAGAAAGACAGATCATTCACAATCTTATGGAAACCTGCCAGAACAAAAGCTTTACTGAGTACAACCT
>JAUDJI010000090.1:0-41197 GCA_037389245.1 Oryzias sinensis | reverse complement strand
ACTCTACCCTGAGATGAAACCAGCTCTTCCTGTGTGGCAAACATGAAACGTTCAATGTCCAGCTGTTCTCCACCCTGATGGGGTGACACGCCCACTCTGACACCCACAGGACAATGGAACTCAGGATTCTCCCTCAAACCTACAAGAGTACCTTGATGGTAAACCATAAGGTTCAGATGCTGGAAAACAGGAAAAGGCTGTTTCTGCTTTGGTATTTGTGGCAGCATTCAGATACCAAACCTGTAGAAAACCACAAAGAAACCACATTAAACCCTGACAGGATGATGGAACATGTTCCCATTTAAAAAGGATTGTTAAACAGTCTGTTATGAAATGACTGATCCTGAAATAATTAAAAGCAGCAGAATGATTGATTCTGGATAGGCAGTCCACCAATAGAAACCATCTTCACTGAAGCAGGCCAGCAGCTTCATGGAGGCCTTGTCATGCCTTCCATCTTCAGTGACTGTACTAGACCTGAAAGGATTACTTTGTAGTACTCTCAAAGTACTGATGGTTCCTCATTCATCATTGAGTAGTACTTGGAGCAGCTCAGATGCTAGGAACTCAACCAGAAACCTTCTGCAGACCTAGAACCAGAAGAGCTGAGCAGCTACCTCCAAGGAGACTCTAAGGTTAGACCTTCTAGAGTCCTTCCTGAGTGGATGGGACCAGTATTTATGAAACACATGAGCAACGGAGGACAATCCTGGGACACCACACCAAGCTGCCATCTTCTTGACTCTGTAGGAAGCAAACAGGAAACCAAACTGAACTGTTTGGGAAGAGAATCTGTTCACAGAAAGACGGATTTGTGAGACCATTGCATCATCTGTTTAGAATCAGGGGTGACTGAGATCCTGCATGTTTTCTAGACCTCTTTGCTCCGTCTTCTCAGGATTACCTGGTCAGGTGTGTCCAACCAATCTGAAGCATGATGGGAAAAGGGGAGGGCTGGAATGGAGGGCCCTCTTTCTGAGTTTTTGTTCCTCCTTTCCTGCTTCTATGGAACCAGGAGAACAAGGAGATCTGGAGAACAGGCAGGATGTCAGCCTTCAAGGCCTGGAGGTAGACTCCTCAGGTTTAGACCATGGTTTTTAGGAACCGCTAGGTTGGACTGGCTGGAATCTAGTCCATCCCAGCAGTTCTTGGAGGATAAATAGATGATGGAAATAACCTGAAGTCATCATCATCTTGCTACAGAAGTGTCTCAGGATGAATATAATCATTCAGATTTACATGTAGGAGACTTTGTGTCTTCAATAGTCACATGTTCTTTGCACATTGGCTGCTGGAAACACACTAGCGTCCAGACATTTGCTTTTCTAAGGGCTGGGATTCAAATGTCAAATCTGTCTAACTATGGATTCAACTTCCTGGATTTTGTTCTTTTTCTCAACATTTCATGTTCATTAGCCTCTATGTTTCAGGTGATGTCATAAATGTTCATGTTGATGAATGTAGGGCTCTAAAGTCCAAACGCCTGTTTTGGTGTTTCTACAGAAGTCCATCCAGAACCGGAGATCCACTGCACTTCTGGAACTTCCACTCATCTTAAAGAGGGAACCTCAAACTTCCTCAAGTTCTCAGAGGAATGTTTGAAACCCACCCAGTATGATGACACATGTTGACATGTAAAGGATGCTCCTTCAGAAGGACCCCTATGCAGTGGTGTGTAGATTAGATCAGATCCATTCATGTCATTGTCTCATGAACAATGACATCAAAACATCTCTGTGGTTAATAGAACTTATAGACACAATGAACTTCATTGAATCATTACGAAAAAGTTTCGCACAATTATGCATGAGAGAACTCCGGCGTCTGGAAAAACTGGAACGTAAACGGGCGCGCCAGAGGAACCATTTGCGGTTTAACCTCCGCTGCCGGGATGAAGGGATTATTCCAACCAGTCTCAACATAAAGAACCCGATCAGAACCGACAACGCAGAGCGGATGATCAAAAGAGTGCGGAGGGCTTTGGTCAAAGAAAGAATCCGGTGCACAACAAACAAGATCAACATTTTGGAAACACAGCTGGAACGGGAACTGCTGGACTTCACACAACGGCACTCGCTTGACAAAGAAACAGAGGAAAACCTGAGAGGACATCTACGCAACGTGCACGGCAGTGACTACGAAAAAACAAAAACACGTCACATAGAAAAACTTGAAAAACTAATAGCCAAAGCAGGAAAAAAGCAAGAACTAAAAAAATACCATAAATGATAAATGGATTTCCAACCTATCAAAACACACACTATCCGAAGCTGAACGCAGCGTATTATCACACGGATTAAACTACGCCATAACCCCAAAACAGGTCCTGCATGAGGAGTTTATCGTAGCCACCGAATTAGCATGTGAAAGAATACGGGACCCAGGAGAAAAGGCAGCACTACGCAATGAAATAGCAGGCATTCTCAAAACCGCAAAACTACCACCAAGTAACGTAACCAAAAAGAAATGGCAGCCATCCACAATCTGAAAAACAATAGAGAAATCACAATACTACCAGCAGACAAAGGCAGAACCACGGTCATCATGGACACAGAACAATATGAAAAACAAATGAATGAGATGCTTCAAGACCGGAACACCTATGAGGTCCTGAAAAGAGATCCCACAGAAGCAAAGAAGAGAAAACTCAAGACTATACTCAAGCAGTTACAGGAGGAAAAGAAAATAAACAAACAAACCTATAATCATCTCATACCAACAGCCAGCATCATCCCCCGAATCTATGGCACTCCAAAAATACACAAACCTGGAGCACCACTAAGGCCCATAATAGACAGCATGGGATCAGTAACATACAACCTATCCAAATTCATCGCCGACATTTTGAAACCCCTCCTAGGAAACACAGATTACCATTGTGAAAATGCAAAACAGTTGGCAGAAGAACTCAAAAACACAAAGATGGAAGCAAACGAGATATTCATTTCACATGACGTAATATCATTATTCACCAGGACTCCAGTAGAAGCCACACTACAAATAGTGCAGGAACAGTTAACAGCAGACAAATCACTAAGGAAACGCACAAACCTTACAGTTAACGACATTACACAACTCCTCCAATTAATTACCACATCCACGTATTTCCAATTCCGCAACACAATTTACAGACAAAAGGAAGGCTTTCCCATGGGCGACCCACTATCAGCCACAATGTGCAGCTTTTTCATGGAGGACCTGGAAAAGAAAGCAATGACATCCGCACCAGAGCACTGCCGTCCAACCTTGTGGAAACGCTACGTCGACGACATTCTGGAAAAGATCAAAGCAGGACACACGCAGGAGATCACAGACCACTTGAACACCATGGACGATACGGGCCAAATCAAATTCACACATGAAGAGGAAAAAGACAACTCCATCAACTTTCTAGACATTAACATCAGACACATGGAAAACAAAGACATAAAAATAAAAGTACACAGGAAACCAACTCACACAGACCAATATTTATTATGGACCTCAGAACATCCTACCACTCACAAAATATCTGTCGTAAGAACCTTATTTGAGCGTGCAGAGCTGGTAACGGATGGGGAGGACAAAACGGAGGAGAAGAAACACATAAAAAATGCACTAACCAGGTGTCAATATCCGCAATGGGCCATAAAAAAGGGACAAACACAGGTGGAGCAGAGGAAATGCAAGGAAGTAGAGAAGAAAAATCTGAGGAAAAAACCAGAAAACAAAGGAATGGTTACATTGCCGCACATCAGAGGAATCACAGAACGCATCCAAAGAGCCATGAAAAAGCATCACATCAGCACCCCAGTAAAACCATATAAAAAACTCAGGCAACTACTGGTTCACCCAAAAGATAAGATTGAACAAAATAAAAAATGCAACGTAATTTATGAAATCCCGTGTCACACCTGCAATAAAACATACATCGGAGAAACAGGACGCTCCTTCATCACAAGAAAAACAGAACATCAAAAAGAATGCGAAAAGGAAACAAACAAAATACTAACAAGAGCCAGACGACAACAGGCAGTTCAAGAAAACATGAAATCAGCCATAACGGATCACTGCAAACAAGAAAACCATATCATGGACTGGGAAAAGGCCAAAGTCCTCCGCACCGAAGACAACAGACACCGCAGATGGATCCTGGAGGCGGTGGAAATAAGAAAGCGAGCCCACACTTATGAGGGGCCGTATAAGACATTATTTATTCTGAACCATTCACATTCATACATTCTTGCTCTCACAGTCATATATACTCTCTTTCGCATACATAGGCACAGGACACAGGGAAACTCTGGCTATAAATACATGAGGAGGGGCTACAGGTGGAAACGGATCAGGGATGATGAGGCAGGCTCAGCTGTGGGGAAACAGACAAGGGAAGGGAGAGGAAGGACTGAAACGAGAGGTAAACCTACAAAATAAAACAGGAAGTTAAACACGAGACAACAGAGACTGACAGGAACTTGACGAGACATGACATGAATACAGAAAAGTTACAAATATTCCAAAAGTATCTCAGAGAGAAACTGTAACATTGTTTCCTCTGTAACATGTCATCAGTTGCAGTAATTAGAAAATACTTGATCCAGACGTAAACAGGAACAAACAGACAGGGGATCCAGAAAAAGTTTCAACCATATGTGAACAGAATGAAGGACACAAACTGATTTCTGGCTTTCTGCTGGACTCTGGCACAGACCTGGAACCACTCACAGGCCAGTGTGAGGGTTCAGTGCCTTGCTCAAGGACACTTTGACACATGGACCACACCCAGAAACCAGTGCAGGAAAAAGTTAGACAGCTTTCAGAATAAAAATACCCAGACGACTTCTTTCGACCAGATCTGTTTTCTCATACATCAGAATGAATACACTTTGGTCTTCTGCAGAAATCACAACAAACCTGACAACTTTCTAAAAGAAGAAGCATCAAAGTCATTACCGTTACTGATTCTGGTGTTGGTCCAGAACTCTAGGCCCTCATGGTCACACAGACTGCTCCTTCTCACCACGCCCATTCAATGATGACATCACAGTAAACACTCAAAGTTCAAGTTGAGCTAGTTCAATGTTTCAGCTATGCTGGTGGGGTTGGCTGATGGTTCAGGAATGTCCCGCCTTTCCCAAGTTAGACGCTGCTTTCTCCTGAACTATAGGTTCTTGTGTGTGTCCATTGTTGGACATCAAAGCCAGTATTTGTGTCTCCATTGTGTACTGATGATCCACAGCTCACAGAGACTTTCTTTATTTTAGTTAACGGGTCCAGAAACATTTGGTCTTCAGACTAACACCTCTGGATCTGATTTCAGCCTTATTAACATGTCAATCACACAACAGTTACGCCTGCAGGACAAACAGTAGGTGTGAAGTTGGCTCTACAGGTCATCCTCTCTGTAAAAACAAAGACAGAAGATCAGCAATCGAACACATCCAGAGTCTGTGATTTAAACACAGAATGATGCTGATTTACACTCATGATTCTGCAGAACATTCATGATCTCACCTTTCAGACATCTTTTTGTTTCTTGTATTTCTTTGATAATCCTGTCGTCCTGTTAGAGAAACTAAAACAGAGTTAGCTTGTCGTCTCCACATTGAGATCAGAATCATGGATCAGGTTTGAGTTTCATCTGCAACCATTCAGACGTGTTTCTGACACCTGCTTCTTTCTTACATGGATCTACTGACACTGACTGGAAACAGAGGGTCATTAGCAGCACCATGTGGAACCTGTCTTATCAGTGAACCTGTGTTTCCAACAGAGAACTGCTATATCCAGATCGGAGGACTTTAGAGACCCTGAATTCATCTCCACACTACAACCATATTCAACAAGCTCAACATCAGAACACACATGAGGTTTGCAGTTTAACAAGATAGAAACTGACTTTTCTACTGTATTTGGGAACAATCCATGCACTGCAAAAAACAACAAGTAAAACAGCTAACAGGCCCATACGAATCCACACAGAATACCTCCATTCCACCTACAAAACAGAAGACAAAGAATAACCAGAGTCAGAAATGACTGGTTCTGGGTTTTAGTGGTTTCAGATTCTCTGGTTTCTACAAACATGATGACTACCAGGAAGGAGAGGATTCTGCATTTTGGTTGTTCTCAGAGCTGAAAGCGATTCTTCAGGCTGCAGATAAACGCTCTCCGCCTTTGTGTCCTGAAGACTAGAGTTCAAAGTTTCATCATTGTGGACAGAAGTCAGAATCACTTCACGTCAGCTTCTTTCCACTGCATGGTTCAAGTGACCTAATTCATTTTGTCCTCTCATTTGGCACAGATCGGATATGATCGGTGAACGTGTAAGCAGGACAAAAGCGCATGGATTCCGTTTTTCTCAGATCGGATACAGGCCTCTCTCATATGTGGAAATAAATCGAAACAAATCGATACGCGTACTTCCGCAGCTGGCGTAAGCAGACAACCGATATTCCCAGTAAATGCGAAGTCGACGCCAGTGACGGCAACTCAGACACTACCAACTGAGATCACATGACTTATTAAGGTGCTTTGTGCTGATTTTGCAATGCGTGTTACCTTCAGCCTCAGGCTTCAGACCAGTTGAACTGCTGTTATGTCCGTCCGTCCAGTCCCGTCCGACGCAAACGCAACTAATGAAGCGGACACCGCAGCATGGAACAGCAGGCTAGAAGCCGCATTTCTGCATGATGGCGACCGTGTGAGAGCGCGTGCTTGCGTGTGCAAGGAGGAGAGGGGGTGTGAGCGGAGGCCGGGGGAGGTCGTGGAGAACCGTGAAATTAAAAATAAGCAGTCTCCCAAAAGTTTTGGAGTCTTTTCTAACCTACCTGGAGGCTGAGGGTTCAGAACGGGAAAAGAGAACCCCGAGGAAATCTTTCTCCGTGTTTCTGACTACGGTCAGAAAAGAGAAGTCATCGCGCAGGAAAGGTTCAACACTTGGATCAAACTGTTAGTACAGCACGTCTGCAAACATCTCAGAGAGCCGCAGCAGCCCTTTTTCCTCCCCTTGAGCGCCCAAGGCAACGCCTCCTTCCGTCGCCGCGTTGCCTCCATGACAACCACAATCACAAAAGTCCGAAGGAGGTCCGCGGAATGCGGAAATACTGCTACGAGTCCTCAGAACGTCCACGCTTGATAGTTTCAGCATTGTGGTAAATGCAAAAATCAGATAATGGTCACTTTAAAAGATGATGCAAGCGGTCACAAAAAATCGGATATAGTCAGAAAATCGATATGAGTCAAGACCTGCAGTGTAAGGCGGCCTTAGACTGAATTGTGTGTCTGTTCCAATTCTTTTCCAATAATTGTAGAGTTTGTGTCTGAATGTCAAACATTACCCTGTACCTTAGTGATCTGTAGCCTGGGGACATTTTTTCATGTCTGTCATCAAGAATCCAGAAACCTTCACATCATCTCCTAGATCATCCGCTCTGTCAAACTTATGTGAGGATAAGGGTGAGGGTTTGGTGATAACAGTCAAGAGTAATGCTGGGTTTGGGGACTGAGCTGAAAGAGAACAAATACAAACTGGTTCTGATGAACGAATCAATCACAGTTACAGAAAACTAATTCAGGAACTTCTTACAGAGAACTCGTGAGTTTCATAGGCAGATCTGGTTCTTCGTTAATATCTGGCCTGTAAACTCGCTGTGCTCTGGTCTCACATTATTGATGGTCAGTTCACCTGTTTCAGTGTTTAAGCTGCAGGTACCTGGAAGAATGACAGAGATTTATGCTGAAACATTTCCAACACTGAATCTGTTCACATTTCAGACAAACAAACAGATTCTTTCCATCACTAGACGGTAAACCAACAGCAGGTTAGTGTGAAAGAAGTATCATCTTCAGGCTAAAACAACAACAAGGTTTCATCAACAAAGTCTCAGCTTAGTTGTTTATTATTCTAAATCTACTAAGTTCTCACACTCAAAGATGTTGTAGAAAGTTTTATCCCCTTCAAGCCAGTCTACAGCTAAATTATCTCCATGTTTCCATATTATGATGGTGATGGACGATACTGCTTCAACTGGACGAGGATGACGGTGAGCCCTTTTAACCATCAATGACCTTCTCACTGTAGAGCAAAAGCGAAGACAAGTCAATACCTTTCATCAATAAACATTATTATCATTTTCAGGATTATTTATTGATTATGCAACATTGACATCAAAGAAAGTCATTTCTGGATTAAACAGGATTCTAATTGAAGCTAAAAGCAGAACTGAATGGTTCTGTACGCCAGTTTGCAAACAGTGTAGTCTTCAGAGAAACAGGCTTCATAGCAACCAGTCCTCCAAGGATGGAGTTCATCCATGTGTTCATGTCTTCTGCATCACAAAGTTCTTCTAGTTTCCATTCACCACATGCAGAGATTAGTCAAAGTTGATGTTCAGAGTTTCTAGACATTTATCATCACAAATATGTGCTTTTCCTGTGGGATGGGGAGACGCATACAAAATCAATGCCTTCTATTATCAAAGGGACTAAATTTATGAGTTTGCGCTGCACGGGAGTGGGATCGTCAGAAATCTGGTTCCGCTGAGGCCATCGGCGCTTCTCTCGCCGTGGTCGGCTGCCTCGGTCCCGCCGAGGTCTGACCAGAGCTCTCTAGGGTCGGGCGCTTGGGTGGGGCCTGTCTGGCCAACGCTTTTCTGGGTCTCTCTCAGGTGGGTGGTGCTGCCTGGGGTGTGTCGGCGCCCCGGGTGGGGCCCTGGCTGGTGGCCTGGCCCCTGCTGGGGCAACACATTCACTGGGACAGTCTACCACAGTCCCTAACTTACCCCCTTCCCTCATAACCTCATAATAGGGAGTGAGGGGGGCTTAGCCTGCGTATGAGCCTTGGGGGTTTACTAGGCAGTGGCCCTCCTATGGTTGCGCCATGGAGGCCCCCTCTTCTTCGGTTTTATTTGCACCTAGACATGTAGGGGCCCTTTTTGGTAGGGGGTGCTGGAGATCACTGCCAGCAAGCAGCGGATGTCCTCCTAGCACCCTACCCGCCTCAATTTTAACTGCAGACCTAGACATTTAGGTCCCTTTATGGAGGTGAGGACGCCATCAGAGTAATCAGCAGATGTCCTTTAGAGCCCTACCTGCCAATTTTAACTGCACTTAGTACACACTCCTCCCTCAATATATACATCCTAACATAAACACACACACATGCACATACACCTTCTCAAACACACATACACGTGACACATTTTGCAAGCGAAGTTGTGGACCTAGATCGATCCGTCTCTCTTGCCTCTTCCTGGTGGGGGTAATGGGGCTTTGTAACGGCATGACGTGTCCCCGGGTGCCGGTTTCCTGGGGTTCGGCGAAGCACCAAGCGGTTCACATTGGCATCTGAGTCTCGGAGGTTCGCCATTCCTGGGGTGTGGGTTCTGGTCCTTGTTCTTATGCCCTGTCCTTCTTCAATATTCCAACTGTGGGTAAGCCTTGTCGGGCCATGTTTACAACACCCTCAGGGTCTCTCTTTTTTCCCGGGTTCCCCCATGTGGGGTGTATGGCTCCCTGCCTCGCTTCCTCCCTGGGACTAACCGTGGGCCGGGGCGTGGATGGCTGCCTGGGAGGCGGAGCGGGGTCTCCTGGGGGTCCTGGCTCGCACTCTGGGTTGGGGCGGGGATGCCTGAACTCCTGCGGTGGTGGGGTGCTTGTCTGGGGCTGTGGGTGTCCTTCTCGTGGGGCCCTGCTGCTCCTCTCGGCGCGGGGGCTGCCTCCTGGCTGGCTGGGCGCGCGCTCCGCTCCCCTGCCTCTGCCTCTGGGCCTTGGCGCGCCCTGCTGGCTCTGGCTCAGGTCAGAGGCTTGGTCGCCTGGCGCGGCGTTGTTCCCAGGCCGCCCCGTGGCGCTGGGGGATTCCGCCGGCCGTGCTGCCGGGGTTCTGGGGTGGGATGGCTGGGCACTCTCCTCCTTCTTCCACTGCTCCACCATCCATTTTAGAAGAACATAAACACTACCCGAGCACAGTGTGTTAGCTCACCTTGCACTAACAGTTTGCATGACTGAATGACTGAAATATTTCACACTAGTTGGTTTTAAGGCATAAGTATGCGTGTGAACACCATCTGTTTTGTATATATGTCGACAGGTGGACATTTTTTGCAGCTAGCAGGTGTGTTTATAACATTTGAGTGTGTGTGTGGACAGGCTCCGCCCTTATTGTACTACATTTGAACTTACTATAATGATTAACAACCAGTAAACTTGTTGCTTTATGCTGCTTCATGGTCTTATCCCCTTCCTCCTAATTCACCCCCTACTCTCTCTCTATCGTCCTCTCTCTCTTCTTTCCCCTCTCTCTTTCCTTTCTCCGTCCGGTCCAAATAATTAAAGATTTTCTAGACATGATTGAAATTAATAAAGTTTGTCTAATTACAAAAAGGGTTTATCCAGACATACCTTGGTTTGTCTGAAGATTAATAACCCCTCTTGTTAAAGTAAAATATGTCCAACACAAGAGGCCCTCAGCTCTCATCTGACTGCCCAGCTGTTGGACAGGACAACTTAAAAAAAAAAAAAAAAAAAAAAAAAAGAAATTCGGCGGATGCGGGCTGAAGAAAATAGTCCCGCACAGGGCTCTACAGCAAAGCAACTAAAATCAAACAGAGTCATATTTATTCTATTATTTATTATTATTATTCATGTCAGTGTAGAGACTAACGCGGTTGCAAAAATGTCTGCAGTAGAAAAAAACATCAGGAAATTTGACTCTGTCCAGCAGGAAGAAACACTTTGAGATTTAAATCTGAACTTTTGTTTGATTTATTCACAATGTTGAAATATGAAGAGAAAATTTCATATTATTCATGAGTAATTACTTTATCTTTAGACAAACACTCATGAGTTCTAAAACATGAGACACTGAAATGAACAGAGTTCAAACAGTTTCTCCTGTTAACCATTTTGAGGTTCCTGTGGTGATCCATTATTCTTTTGCTTTACACTGCTGTTCATGTAGTCCAGAACACGCAAGGCATAAATAATATGTGCTGTAAATCTTTTATTGTTTTGTTTTAACAAACAGACCTTAAAGAAAATCAAACTTTACCAATAATTGTCTCTAGAGGATCTACAGGTCATCACTCAGACCTGTAGATTTAATGTCAGCAGATCAACTTTACAGTTTCAGGTCATCCTCAGCCAGAAATTCACTAATCTGACCAAATAAACATTAACCCATAAAAATGATGCATGTTCTCCCCGTGAACGTGTTCTCTCCAGGATCTCCAGCTCCTCCTCTGTCCATGCGCTCCATCTCAGAGCATGGGGACACCACAGGAGTGTGTCCTGAGCCCACTGCTGTTCAGTCTGCTCCATGACTGCACAGCCAGAGGCAGCAGTTACATTGTTAAGTCTGCAGACGACACCATTGCAATGGTCTCATTAGGAACAATGACGAGTCTGCTTACAGAATGGAGGTGGAGCAGCTAGCAGGGTGGTGGACATCCCATAACCTCCAGATCAACGTGGACAAAACTAAAGACATGGTGATGGACTTCAGGACATCTGACAATCACCACCACTCATCTGACCATAACGGTGCTGCTGTGGAGAAGGTTCCTGGGGGCACCTCACTAAGGACCTGTCGTCCTCCTCCACCAACTCCACAGTGGTCATCAGGAAAGCACAGCAGCCCCATCCTCCAGACTCAGGAAGGCTGAGTTCCACCCTCACCTCATCACTCTCTACCATGGAGGACATCCTGACTCAGAGCTTCACTTCCTGGCGCCGAAGCTGCAGAGTTCAGGGACAAACAACGCTCAGCAGGATTGTTACTGCACCTCTGCTGTTCCTGGGAGGAGTTATAATGAGCAGCTGCCTAATGAGCAATCCCATCATCAGGGACCCCAGCCCTCGCTGGACTGTTCTCCTCTCAGGCCATCTGTTCAGGTTCAGGAGCATGAGCTGCAGATCCAGCAGGATGCTAAGAAGCTGTGAGGCTGAACGGACTGTCCTCCTCATGCATTCATGCTCTCACAAACTCCACTCTGCAATGAGATCCAAGGATTACACCCTAACCCCACACACACAAACTCCGAAGACACAAGACATGGATACAGACTCTGTGTAACACCCTCAAACAAGAACTGCTGCCAAGCAGTCACTTTTCTCACTGAATGCTGGTCTTTATTCCCATTGTACTTATTTTATTTTATATTAATCTTTTTATCTGTATTTATTTCACTTAATTTTTTATTCATCTTATTTTATTCTAGGATTTTTCTTTGCACTGGTCGACCATTAAGAAACGTCTCGTCTCACCTGTGTACTTCCTCGCAAATACTGTGTGTGAAATGACAATAATCATCTGAATCTTGAAAACATGTCAGGAGCAAGTTATTTGGTAACTCTAAACTGTCCCTAGGTGTGAGTGTGAGAGTGAATGGGTGTGTGATTGTGGACACTACTCCTGCAACAGACTGGCGACTTGTCCAGGATGGTTCCTGCCTTCACCAACAAGTGGCCAGGATAGGCTCCAGCAGCCCCGTGACCCCAAAGGGAAAAACGGATTAGAAGATGAATGAAAAATAAATGATTAAAATGAAATGTTCTTCACTAAAGAGACAAAATTGAGTGGTAAACAGATCAGCTTCAACTTCTGGAGCCTCAGACCTATGTTAGATAACAAAGTGATTTGATTGGTTAGTAATCTGACCAATCAGAAGTTGTTTGATGGGCAGCTTTGTAACGTCAAACTGAACCTTAACTCAGCAAAATCAGAGATAAGAAAAAGTGAGATGACACACAACGCATGAAACGTTGTTTTGCAAATGCAAAAATATTTTTAAAAAAAACCAAAAATTAAAAAGCAAAAATACAAAAAAAGAATAAAAGTTTTGAAAGCAAAGGAAATTAAATGTTACATTTAAAAGCAAATATTTAACATTTTCATTAACAACTTAGAGAGTTTAGTGTGCAGTATGGTGGCATAAATATCACTCCAGGAAACTGTTATGGCGTGTCTCTCCAGGAAAGTCACATGACCAAAGCAGCCACTGTGTCACAGAGGAGCCAAACAAGGAAGCAAATGAACCAGCAGGAACCAGATTCTACAGTTTCTGTGTTTGGGGGTTTGACTCGATATGCTGGAGAACATCTGCACAGAGGGGGGTGTTGAGTTTGTTTATTGTGAGTCTGCCAGGTGGGTATATGTCTGGGCCATATGTGACCATTGCTGTGAATCTGAATAAACTATATTGATAATCCTTATTAATGCTATTATTATGGTCATCAGTTGTCCTTTTTATGGTCAGGTTCATTTTCTGATCATTCCATCTCCACATGAATGTGCAGCGTTTCTAAATGTGCCGTTTTTCTTTCTATGTTGTTTGTTTAGAGAGCACACCACACCTCTGGTTCTGACATGGTGACAGATATCAGAACCTGCTGTGGTTCCAAGAGTCCAAAGTTTGCTCCTCCACCTCCGGTCTGCTTTAAACCATATTTTGAAAAACCACCAGATCTTCTCTGTTTCTTATTTTTCTCTTCGCAGTAAACTCTCTGCTGATTGATTTAGCAACCGCTTTATTGCGAAATGCTGGATGTCTGTCCAGCCTCCAGCTGCTGATGATTCTTAGCTTGTTAGCCTGAAATAAGGTTCTGGGTGCAGCAGTAGTCGGTACTGATGGACCCAGAACCAATCCAGTTTGGAGAGTCCCGTTAGCTTCACGAGGGCTCATCTACCATCACTAGTGAACGACAACTACCGACTAACGGATTCATGTTACATCAGAGTTCTAGTTTACAGCACAGACTTTATTTAAGTCAACACAGATTCTGATTCTAGAACATCCTAGAGAATAAATCAGAACTTACCTGAGTGAACGTCTGCGGTGAACCAGGCTAGAAACAAAAGACCTGAGAAGAAGAAGAAGGGCGTCGACGCCATTTTCCTCTGAAGACAAAATAAAGGAGATTAAAACATTCTAGGAACAAAAATCACAGAATTACAGAATAAACGGTTAAAAAACAACCAAAACTCTGAATTTAGTATGGAATAAACATTAAAGACGAAGCCGAACAGACACACCTTCGCTAGAAGTCTTCTACTTCGTCTGAACAGCGAGGAAGAGGAAGTGAAACGAAACTCGGTTGTGACGCAGTTAAAAAAGGTTTCACTGTTCATCAGTAATTGGGTCGCAGGGACTTTAAAAATAGTCCCAGTCTGACTCAGAGACCTCTGCTATTGCTTGGTTTGTTAGATGCTGCTGGAAGACGCCTGACCTCAGTTCAGCTTATTGACCATTACGCTACACTTTTCTGCTCTGCCAGAGTTTTTTTTTTTTTTGAGGATACGAGATGTTGTTCTCTATCCCAACAAGAATACATCATTCTGATGCTCTCCAGAAGAAAACAGAGACAGCAGGATGAGTCCATGATGCTAGTTACCACTTGACCTCCCAAATATCCGTTAGAGGATCAATGAATGTAGCAGAGAAATGAATAAGAACAGGAGTCCCAACCAGACTCTTTTTTATGAAAATACTATCAAGTGTTTTACCAGTTCAGATACAAATATACCAAAACATCTGTTTTACACATCAGTGATGATGAGACTAAAGATGGTTAGAAGGAACTGACCTGACTGACAATCCTACATGTCAAAGCAGAATGTTAATTATAAAAAACCAGAAAGGGTTCAGACACAGTTTGGAACACCAAACCTCTTTTCTCCAAACTGATGGTCTTAGTGCCAGGGATTAAGAATATAACAGAACAGAAAACAGTGACAGAAATGAAATAACTGGCAGTTCAGAGCAAAATCCTCCATTATCGTTTCCTTCGGTTGTTCCAGAACATCAAAGAATTCGCCTTGTAGGACTCTGCAGTCTGGAGGTAACAGTTACAGACGGTTCCACTCAGAGAACCTGAGGAGTATTCAGGTCCTCTGGTTCTGCAGATCCCTCTCAGCTGATCCAGAATCTGCAGAAACCACAGAAGGACTCAGACTGACAGAAACCAGGAAGAGACTCTCACTGGCTTTCATGGTCCTCACCTCACCCCGGATCCTGAGGAGCAGCTTCTTTGTCACTTTCAGTCCCTGTCAGTGAGAAAAACAAGTGTCTAAATTCAGGATTATTGACTTTATAAAGGGTTAACTACTCATAATTCATGATCAATACCAGTTATTGTGAGTCAAAGAAGCGCAGAAAAAGTGATCACATATGTGGTTCAGACTGTTCAAGGAAACTGTTCTTCATCATCTTTTCTCCTGATCAGCCGTTTTTGATCCACTGGACTTTGAAGTTAATGTAGCGTCAAGATGGTGGCGCCTGCAGCCACAGTGGTTTCAGCTCCAAAAGGATTTTGGTCAGTCCAAATGGAGGGAATAAGTTTTTCCGGGGATGTGCATTTAAAGGCTGCTTACATCACAAGGCCACGACAATTGCTGTTCAAATTCAACGACTCCTTCAAATGCGGCCTACTTTTTCCAGATTTCAAGGATTGGTCTGGTTTATCCTTCTATGCTCTCCATATCCCAAGATAAAGTCAAGTCAAAGTCCTACTCATCTGTCACCTAGGTGTGCTACATTTGTTCTCTCCAGTGAGACCCATGTAAGGTGGTGTTAAGGGTGGTATCAATTGATATGGTAATTGGGTTCTAATACTTCATTGTTCATTCCTCCATTCAATGGAAGCCTGAATTCCTGCGGGGCAGCCTTCCACTGTACCAACCGAGCTACCCAGCTGCATTGCTACCGGGGCCAGAGACTCTCTGACAAATGAATTAAATATCCGGTGAAGCGGGAGTTGGAGATTATTACATCTTTAAATGTAAGTAAACACTTTAAAGTGATAAGTTAATGGTTTAATCGTTAATATAAAAATTTGGTGTGTCCAAATTCTGGCTGCATCCTTCATCGCAAAGGATCCGCCCTTGTCGAATGGCCGGGTCCTTCGCGAGCGGTAGGCCGGATGTTAACGGTTGTGAATTTGGATGAGTCTAGCCTTTAGATGATGTCAACAGTCATGGGTCGTAAGTAAATGTTTGTGATATTGCAAGGATAAATGGTTTCCATGTGTTTTCACTATTGTGAAGCTCTTTGTCCTTTTTATGTGAGAGTTAAAAGCAGAAACAACATTTCTTCTGTCTTTGGAACCAATGAGAGGCAGCATGGAAAATCTGAGAGGATTTGTGTCTGGAGGCCTCCTCTGTTGAGGAAGGGTTACAATATGTACATGAATTGCTTCTCTCACTTCCTGGGTGTCTCCTCCTCTTTTGTGTTCTTGTCTTCTTCTCTGTGGCTGCATCCAGTCATCAAAACGATCCAATTCACCAAACAACTTCAAAGAAACAAACTAAATCTCTCATGTCTTTCTGCTGTCTCTTGGAACCTGGAACAAGGTTTTCTCAACATATGTTTCAGTTTGATGCAAGGCAGTGATATGTGACCAGAACTTTAGATGTGTGTGGTTATGACTGTACGTCATCACTTTTTAATGCATACCCAGCAGCCAATCAGAATGGGAGATCCACCTGGACTACGGTATAAGCTGTTTTTATCCTTCATCCTTGTTCCTAAATACATCTTAGAAACAGATAGTAAAAGGAACAGCAGATCTAGGTTATGGATCTGTTTTTCCTTTTTTCAGTCAATTCAAAACACAGTTTTGCCTGTCGTGGTGTGGCTAATCCAGAGAAAAACACATGTTACCATGACAACAGTTTTCTCACCTCAACAGCTTCAGTTCAACAGTTTCTATTTTCTTTTTGGTGTGATCAGTCTGAACTTTGTTTACCTTATGCCTATATAACAATATTGTTTTAAGCTAAAAGGAGTTTTTTTTTAAAAAAAAAGGACATAAACAAGTAACAGGAAGTTGCGTCCTAAAGGGAGGATGGTAGTATTTAGAGGCGCAGAGACGACGGTGTTCTACTTGATTCAGCAGCTGCTTTCTGAGCAAAACTATAACAAACTTTTGCTGCGACAGAGATAAACGCATCTGTGGGTGTTAGCTTCAGCCTTCCAGAAGAAGGAAGCGGCGTGAACGTTAGTCAGGTCTGAGCAGCACAACCAGCTTCAAATAAAAGAACTAAAGACCAATAAGTCTATGTTTTACAATCTTCTCCCATCAGTCACTTATTTGTTCACAGCAGTTTAGGTTATTATTTCATGGTGTTTTGAGTTAAAATAACTGAAATTATTGACAGAAACAGTGAAGAAAACAAAATTCCATGAAGCAGCACTAAAATTGACATAGTTACCATAAGCTGCTTTGAACATCCATGTATTCATCTGTTATTTTTCATTCATTTTCTTAACTGCTTATTCCTTTCGGGGTCACGGGGTTGCTGGAGCCTATCCTGCCACTCATGGGTGAAGGAAGGGGACAACACCTGGACAGGTCGCCAGTCTGGGTTGCAGTGGGTAGAATATTCACAATCCCACATCCATTCACTCATACCTATGGACAATTTAGAGTTGCCAATCAACCTATGAAGCATGTTTTTTGACGGTGGGAGGAAGCCGAGATCCCGGAGAAACCCACGCATACACGGGAGAACATGCAAACTCTGCCGGGACTTGAACCATGCTGTGAGGCAAGAGCGCTAACCACTGTTCCACCGCAGCCACACCATCTGCTTCCAGAGCCTGTCTCAGGAGGCATGAGGGGGTCTAGGAGGACCCAGGTGCAGAGAAGAGGAGGTTCCAGGAAATGCTGTCTTTAACCCAAAACTAAAAAACCAGAATCCTTCTGCTGAGCAGAACTGAAACAAGACTGGAAACAGGAGAACAGCATAATGTGGAGCAGCACAGAGTGAAGGAAGACAGGACTGAATACACACAGACACAGGGGACAACAATGAGGCAGATGGGGACCAACGCCAAACCCAATACTACAAATAAAACAAGAAAGTTTAAAATAAAACAGGAAGCTGAAACTCAAACATGACAGAACAAAAAGAGAAACAACCTCAGACTGTGACACTAGGAGTGGCCAGAGTGTGTGAATGAAAACACAAGATGGAAACAAGGTTAACACAAACTGTATTAAAAATATGAAATGGAGACATATGCTGGAGGATTTAGCTATCAACCATCATCCATCCATCCATCCATCCATCCATCCATCCATCATCATCATCCATCCATCCATCCATCCATCCATCCATCCATCCATCCATCCATCCATCCATCCATCCATCCATCCATCCATCCATCTTCCATCCATCCATCCTTCCATCCATCCATCCATCCATCCATCCATCCATCCATCCATCCATCCATCCATCCATCCCATCCATCCATCCTTCCATCCATCCATCCATCCATCCATCCATCCATCCATCCATCCATCCAGCATCCATCCATCCATCCATCCATCCATCCATCATCATCCATCATCCACCCATCCATCCATCCATCCATCCATCCATCCATCATCCATCCATCCATCCATCCATCCATCCATCCATCCATCCATCCATCCATCCATCCATCCATCCATCCATCCATCCATCCATCCATCCATCCATCCATCCATCCATCCATCCATCATCCATCCATCCATCCATCCATCCATCCATCCATCCATCCATCCATCCATCCATCCATCATCATCATCCATCCATCCATCCATCCATCCATCCATCCATCCATCCATCATCCATCCATCCATCCATCCATCCATCCATCCATCCATCCATCCATCCATCCATCCATGTATCCATCCATCCATCCATCCATCCATCCATCATCCACCCATCCATCCATCCATCCATCCATCCATCCATCCATCCATCCATCCATCCATCTTCCATCCATCCATTCATCCATCCATCCCCATCCATCCATCCATACATCCATCGATCCATCCATCCATCCCTGGTCGCGGGGGCAGCAGTCTAAGCAGAGATGCCCAGACTTCTGCCTAGCCACTCTCCTCCAGCTCCTTCCAAGTGGCTGGGGACCTCACGCGCTCTCAGCTCCCTGGTCTTCTCCCTGAGGCCCTCTGCCCAGTGGGACAAACACTTCCCCCATCTCTAAGGAGTGTCCAGCCTCTACACAGGAAGCTGATTTCAGCTGCTTGCCTTCTGACCTGGTTCTTGAGAAACTGCAGTCTCAACCTGAATGTAGAACAAAGTGTTGAGTTTATAAAGTTTATGTTTTTCTATCTTCACCTCTTCTGAACAGAAACAGACCGACATGAACCTGCAAAGGCAGCAGCCCTTGCCTTGGCTCTGCTTCATGCAGCAGGAACTCTTCTCCTTCTGCCCTCCTCTGCCTTTGACTGTGGGCCTGATTTTCAAAGTTACAGAGGTAGAATGTGACAGCTTGTATAAACTGAGTCTGAACTCGGTCCTGTTCTGAACAGGAGCAGCTAACATTCTCGAACACTATAGACTTCAGTCTGGTCTAGTACTGCTCCTCTCTACAGGGTTGTCCTTACCACGCCTCCTTCTTGTCTATTATTGGCCGCTTATCTGTTGCAAATGTGGCCAATAGTCTCCATCAGACTATGACTGACACTAACCCACCCCACCCTCTATCATTTGGGTTTGTCCTTCAGGGAGAGTGATCATGATCACATTATCAGATGATCACAGTTGAGAACATCTCACCTCAGAGTCTGCAGTCTGCAGTCTGGACTCTCCAGAAAAACCACACAGATGAAGAACCTCTGAACTCTGCAGGTCTCCTGGTTCTCAGTAAGGCCAAGTTCTGTCAGGTGGGACGGGTTGGACTTCAGAGCCAAACCCAGAGCATCAAAGCTGATCTCTGACAAACTGCAGTCCTCCAACCTGCAATCAGACATGAAAAGTACAACAGAAGTGTGATCAGGTGTGCTGGTTGCATTGAATGTGCAGCCCAGCATCTCTGTGGATGAATGTGTCTGATAACAGTCAGACTGCAGAGTTCTGAGGGTTCTGGAGGGGGTTCAGTACGGACTGTGTCCTTTCTGTCAAAGCCAAAGTCAGCGACATCATATACAGCATACACGTGGCATAAAGCATGATGGAAATACTTTCTCCCCCCACAGTGCAAGCAGCTTAGACAATAATAGATAAAATAAAATAGATAAAATGACAGTAAGAAGAAGAATAACAGTAATCTAAACAGTGCAAAAGAGCACTGAGATGGTTAAAGTGGCAGTTTAAAGTGACAACAGTGCTGAGAACCGTAAGTGGATGAGTCAGTGGTGGCAGTCTTGTGAAGATGATGTTTGAACTGTTGTGAAGGTTTTCAGTGTGAGTTTGCAGCAGTGGGGAGTGGAGGCAGAGGGGGAGGGCAGTGAGGGAGTTGGGAGGTCCCATCGCCCGATGGAGGAAACTGTCTTAGTCTGGTTCTGGCTGGCAGACTTTGCAGCCTCCTAACACAGGTTGAAGTGTCTCTGGGATGGGTCCTGCAATCTTGATGGCTTTGTGGTTGGGGTTGATAAATGTCCGAGAGGCCAGTAAGAGGACACCAACGATCTTCTCAGTTGTTCTCACAATGTGCTGCAGAGTCTTCCGCAGATCGCTACTGCAGGCCCGACCACACGGTGATGCAGCTGGTCAGGATAAAGCCCATGCTCCCCTGTAGAAGGGGGCTCCCTTTAAAGAGATCTCTCACCAGAGAGACCTCAAGAAGGAGAAAATGATGCTTTCAAAGACCAGATGGACACATTCAATCAGATCAAAGAGGAGATTGAAAACTTGCAGAAACCAAACCTAAGAAGAAATCTGGGATAGAGATCTCCTTCAGATGATTTCCCCTGGAATGAAGAAACATCAAACATCATGATGTGATCTGGGAACTGAGCTGTTCTTCTAGAAGATCCTCCCAAACATGGAACTGCTGTTGCAACACGTGAAGCTTTGCTTCTGTTGCTAGGTAGATCTGGATGATCAGAAGCAGACTTCTGTCAGCTGGAACTGGGCTTCTTCCAGACCATGTGACCTTCATGGACAAGTTCCAACATGGTTTGTGTGAATGGAGGTTTTCCAGGAAACGCTGTTGCAGTCTCCTCCTTCAGTCTCATCAAATGTGAGAGATTTCTCTGTACTGTAAGAAGAAAATCTTCCAGAACAGCTTCAGTTGGTAGAAAACTGTTTCATCATTCTGAGGACATTTCTTTAGGCTTCATGTGAAGAAAACAAACTGTTGGAAAAGATGAAAACAGAAACAGAGGTTTCTAGAAGCTGCAGTTACAAAGAACAGCCAGCAGGTGTCTCACTGTGGGAGTCTCTGGAGTTGGAAAATGACTTTTCTTTGGTGAATTCAGTCATTTGGATGAAAGACAAACAGGGAAGACAAACTTGTTCTTCTAATATTGGATCCAAATGTCGGTAGAAAGTAAAGCAGCAACAATCAAATGAGCAACATGGAATCTAACAAGGCTTATATGGTTCTCACCGCTGTATGTATCGCAAAGAAAACTATCCTTCTAAACTGGAAATCTAAAATAATCTTAGCATCAACCACTACAGAAACTCTTCATGTCAGAGCATATTAGTTTAGAGATAATGTCCTCCACAAAAAACCTGTCGGCTTCAGACTCTCCCTGGTTCCAGCTGGTTAGTCACATCACCCAGTAGGGTGATGGGATGGTGATGGGTTGAGCCGGTCCTGGCTTGTTGGGTGGGCCGTGGTTTGGGGATGGGCCTGCTGGGCCTGCCTTTCTCCGGCTTAGCCTCTGGGCTGCCCGGTGGGGTGGTGGTGGGGGGGCGCGCACTCTGCCAGAAACTTGGCAGGGCGCCCTGGGCGGATGCCTTCTGGGCGCTGCAGGCAAAAAGTGCTGACTGAACGGCGGCCGGTGCCGTGCTGTGGCTGGTCACCGTGGCGGGGCTGCTGGGGGTTTGGGGGTCTGCTGGTCTGGGTCGCCTGCCCATGGCCGAGTGCCTCTCGCCTGCGGGTCGAAGTTAAGGCCTGACTGGTCAACGCGCATTCACAGCAGGTTAAAGTGTGATGCCATGCTTGAACAACTTTGTCAAATAAAAAAGCCTTAAACGCTGATTCTATTGATACCAATAGTTAGCGTCGAAAAAAATCCGAAGCATATGATATTAGACA
The DNA here is from genome assembly GCA_037389245.1 of Oryzias sinensis. Classification (NCBI taxonomy): domain Eukaryota; kingdom Metazoa; phylum Chordata; class Actinopteri; order Beloniformes; family Adrianichthyidae; genus Oryzias; species Oryzias sinensis. Next base: position 19,220 of record JAUDJI010000090.1, on the reverse strand, counting down.
TCTTTCAAGGAATCAGAGATTTTAATTGTCAGCTAAGAGCGCAGGCTGGAAGTGACCTCGATATGACCTGTGACGTCACGTAAAGGCATTGACTTTCTAGGCCCGCTCGACAGCAAGGTAAACAAACAGGTCTTCATTTCCTTGTTTAAATCTGTTAATCATCAACATGCCAAGTCGTTGTGTGGCAGCTGATGCATAATACATCTAGTGAAAGTGTATCTGTGTATAAATTCCCAAACAAGAAACGTATGAAAAGGAAAGTTCCAAGAAGGTGGACGGCGAAGGATTTCCTCCAGATCTGCAGGAGAGGCAGTCTGTTGCCAAGGGACAAAACCGGGACAAACGAAGAATTTGAACGGAGAGTTGGAGAGTGATCTGGCTTCTGAGTCGAGGAAAGGCGGGTGAGTTGAAGCGAAAGCGAGCCGTTTTCTGGGTCGGAGAGGACGGCGCTGGAGTCGGGAGCGGAGGCTGCTAAGCTAGTGTGCATCACGATGGATCACATTGAGGCGAAGTAGTCGTGTTTTCTGTTGTCCTTGGATCCAACTGGAGTATTTAACGCACTTCAACAGCGAAAAAGAGAAGCAACAGTTCGTACGTTTTTTTTTTCTTTTGCTTTGGAGGTGCCGGGTACCGTGAGTAAACTGAACTGTGTGTGAGCACAAGACGCAGCAGTGCTGGGTTTCAAACTGGTTCAAACAGGTAAAACTGTTAATGTCTCCACAGTTGTTAATGGTATACAGTGACTTTGTTAACTAAAGAGGCAGTACAATATCTGGAAACTTTATTTTGTGACATTTATTTGTAAATTGGGTTGAAAAACCAGTGTTTACTCTTGTTTAGATTAGCTGCATGAATATTCATATATATTTTAGGTAGCACCCACCCCCTACTCTAAAATCCAACAGTGAGGGTCTCCAATGGTGCTACATAAAATTGGCAACTAACCATGCCGTGTTCTGGAGTCTAGTCAATCTTCATGCTGGCTATCACATCGTGCATCACTAGACCTACTACTTTCTGCTATATCCTCCTCACTTTCTCGCAGCGGTTCGACCGACACGGCCGTAAAAAGCGACTACTATCGCGATAATCTCCGCAACTTTCCTCTTCATCTTTCTGTTCATCTGATGATAAATCACACAGAGACGGTATCACTTCGTGTTGGCGTTGGCTATCGGTGTTAGCTGTGTTGTTCGCTCGCTACGCCACAAACATGGCGCGCCGGTCGGCGTGAATGCTGAAGCCGTAAGTAACGCTCGTTATTTCGCCTATATCGCTTTTTCTCTTCGCTATTTATTCTTTTCTAAAAATATTAAAAACAATCGCAACATGACATAGAGACTATTTACTATATTTTGGCTTATTAATATAGGCCATGTCACCCACACTTTAAGGTTCATTGTGGTTTATTTTATTATTATTATTATTATTTATTTATTTTATTATTATTATTTAATTTATTTGGTTTTTTTTGTAAAAGTCAGGCGTGTGCTAGTCCTTAGGAGGCCAGGTATGAATGGTGGGGGCTGAACCCTGCCCTCCGTTTGGCACCAGTACCCTCCTTGCTATTGCCCTCGGCGCTAAGTGGGCTCACTGGGGATGCTCTCTCTGTTCTCCGCCGGGCATTCGCCCACTCCCGCTTTACTTGCATATTAGACACTTGATTCATCTAGGCCTTGTGGAGGGGGTCTGGTGAGGGGGCACAGAAACATCCGCGTCCACTCTCCGCTGGCTCCCCCACAACTTTAACTTCCTCTGTAGACAAACACACTGCATGCTAGCAGCACACACACAGCACTCCCACACCTCCATACATGGGTGGGGTCGGGGGGCGGGGCAGCCGGTCCTTCACCCGCCTGGTCCTTCAGGCAGCTGGGCTTATGGGTATCCTGTCGCCATGCAATGGTCGGGGCATACAGCGCTAAACGGCCGGCTGGGGGCACAAGTGGCGGCGGGGGGTGGGGAGGGTAACCAGATTATTGTGAGTATGTGTGCGTGAGTGCATGGGTGGGATTTGACCTGGGGCTGGAGCCACAACCCTCTAGCTTTCCTCCCATCACAGAGAGGAGGGCACTGAGAGGTTGTGGAAGGGGCTCAGATATTATGTAGCGGGGTTTAGTGTAGGGTTGTAGGGTTATGGGGGTGGCTGCGCGTACATCCTGGGTTGCTCTGTGTCGTGCCTGGCTGGTCGGCGGAGACGGGCGCTGGGTCGGGTGGTGGACGGCCCATGGTTCCGGGGCCCTGTCATTCCTGGCCCTGTCTCTGTGTCCGCGCCTGTGGCCCCCATGGCTGCCGCCGCTCTGTATGGTTAAGCGCCTCTATCCTGGGCCTGGGGTCGGACACTGCTCGCTATGCCTCTGGCATTGGGGGCCCTGTAGGCTGCCTGGGTCCGGATGCTGGGGGGCCTGGCCTGGGGGTCTCTCCTCCCTCCGGGGCCTCATTTCTAAAACTTGCGTAGGATTTGCGCTCAGAAGTGGCGACGGATGAAATACAGAACGCATGCACGCATTGGTGAAATATTCGATTTATAAACCGCAGCACGCACATCCTACGATCTTCCCTTTATAAATAGCAACTGATTCTAAATGCAGCGCAGCTTTTTAAGGTTACATGACACGCTATAGTTGCCCATAATAGTCCGTGAAACCCACAAATTAATATTCATGGCTTTCAAACTGGCAAACACAGAGAGGAATAAAAACGTAACTTCATTCAATGTGTAAGCAGAAGTTATCGCTGGCGCAGGTGGAAAAGACTGAGGCGTGGAGGGGAAGCCGACGCCAGCAGACGCACCGGTGACACAGGCAAGAGAAATAATTAAAATGAATGAAGTTGAGTCACATGTATGCAGGCTACACAATTCCAGCTTATTAACATAGAACAATTCCATTTTAGTTGCTGGGTGTTCCAGCGGGCCAGTGGTTCCATGCTGCAGCTGAGCAGCCGCCTGGACCCAGCGCTCCACGCATCGCTGCTCTCAACTCCTCCAGCAGGATCATGTCCTCACCATGCAGTCCTTGAAATGCAGAGGAAGTCAGTAGTTCAATCAGAGAGGTGGCCAAGGAGTTGGGGCGAAACTGAAATAAACTGCACGATGAGGGAATTCTTAAATAAGATATCATTTTCCACACCTTTGTTGTTCTTAATTCTTGCTCTCACAGTCATATATACTCTCTTTCGCATACATATATTCTCACTTGCACATCCATATATTCTCTCTCTCGCATGCATATATATTACTTTACACATACATACATTCTCACTCTCATTGTCACTCTTAAAAAAGAATGTATGTATGTGAAAGACAAGTATATATGTACGTGTGAGGAAGAGTTTATATGTGTGTGTGAGAGAGGAGTATGCATGAAACGGAAGTGACTTTGCATGAAAAGGAAGGCACTTTGAATGAAAAGGAAGGCACTTTGCATGAAACGGAAGGCAGAAGATTTCTCGTGCTCTGATTGGACGAGAGGCCGCCACCTCCCATTTTGAACAGACGCTAACATGAACCAATAAAAAGGCCATCGGAACCTTAAGAAATATTTTATCTTCACCTCAAGTGGTCACAAATCTGTCTGCATCTCTAGAGACACAAAGGAATGTCTCAAATACCAATAATGGTAATAGAAGTGCCACCGAAACAGAAAATCCGTATCCACCTTATTCCTAGCCCCCATGAGCCTTTGCGTGAATTATGGGCGACACTTCCTGTAGACGCTGGAACACGCATTTACATTAAAACAAATTCCTCTTGTTTTCGATCCATAACTACATATAAATGTGGGAAAACCAGCTGTCATTTCTTAAAAAAGGCAACGGTGAGGTGGAGATGAAATATTTGTTAAGGTTCCGATGGCTGCAGGACCCCCGTGGCTCCTTCTTGCTGGTTCGTTTTTTTTTAAAATAAACTTTATTAACAATATCTTGCACATACAAAATACCAAACACAAAACTCCACTGTGTGCAAAATACAATCTTCACGTTCGCCATGAGAATGAACAAAAAAAACCATAATGATAACCATGTAAAACAGGTTATGCAAAAAGAAAACAAAAATAATAAGGCAAAGGAATCTGTTAAAGTTTCAGGAGAGACCATGTTTCAACTGTTCTGACAGCTTTTTTGTTAGTGGAAGATTTAATACTGTTCACATACAAAACCATTTCTTTCTGAAAAACATAAAACACTGTTTTTTTGTTGGCATATTTACATTTGTGTATAAAGTATTTAGCCATAATTATAAGTAAATTAACTACATATATTTTTTCTGCATTAAGTCTTCCTTGTGTAAAATATCCAAAAATAATATGCTCGTAAAATAATCTATAATCTTCACATAGATGAGTTCTTATAAAATGTATCACATCGTTCCAAAATAGTTGAGTGAAATAGCAAAACCAAATAAGATGAGGCACAGTTTCTGGTGAGGAATGACAGAATGAACAGTTTATGTCCAGATCTTTTTTAAACTTAGTAGAAATGTTTCACTGGATAAAATTTGTGAAGACTTTTGAAAGAAATTTCTCTGATTTTATTGGTGATGAAATACTTTTGTGGCAGGGTCCAAACCTTTTCCCACTGAATTCTACATCCAAAGCTGTTCCAGTATGAGATAACATACGGTTTTGTGGCAATCTCATTTTGAAACAGAGAACGGATACTTTGATTATTACTGCTAGCTGAAAAACATACCTTTCCACACCACAAGTCTGTTAATTTGGGATTTCTTGCTTGTTCATGTTAGCGTCTGCACTGTAATCCCTAGCGAGTTGACTGAACTTAAAAATTATTTTGTAACAGATTACGCAACAGTTAAGTTATATTATTAAAACTTTTAAGTTAACATTTATTAAAATTCATATTGTCAGTTGGCTTACATTTGTATTATTTCATATAAAAAAATATTAAGATTCCTCAACTTATAAAAGAGAGATTTACTTAAAGTTTTTAATATTTTCCAACTAAAAAACGCTTCAACTAACTATATTTTTATATTACTCAACTCATAAAATATGTAAAATTCACTCAAATGCTTTATAAATTCTTTAACTCATTAAATGTGTAGCATTGAAAATATTTAAAATTCTTCAGCTTAAAATGTATTCTAAACAGAGATATTGATACTGCCCCATTACATTTTAAAGGCTAACATTGATAAAAACCAACAAACGTGAAGGCCACACAATAGTGATTGCTTAATACACTTTTTTTAATTGCTCTTTAAAAAAGCACAAATATCAAGAGGATGAAGAAACAATCAGTGCAATAAAACTGCATTATAAGAGTGCCACACAAATTGACAAAAAGAGTTGGTTTTGTATTGTACGGCAGAAAAAGCAAATGATCACAACAAAACACATTAGTAGCATAACACTTAAACCAACAAATAGTCCATTCTGGAAGACTCACTCAACGAAACATTCTTCAGCGTCAATAAATGTCCTTTCAGTGGTTAACTGTCCTCAAGGCTCAAGACAGCATTCTGAATAAATATGAAGGCAAGTTCAAGTTTTTTGGGGTGCTGTAGGTCCAGAGCATAGATGTCCCCGAAGAGTTAGAAGAGATTAGTCAGCCAGATGTGTGGGACCACTGACGGCAGCATCAGGAGCATCACCACGACAACTGAGAGGAGAACCACAGCAGTGTCTGTGAGGTCTGGTATTCTGGAAAATACAAAACAGAAACACAGATGAGTTCAGACCCTCAAAGATATTCATCACACTAATGTCCAAAACTGACATTCCTGCCACCTGTCAATGTGAATCTTTTCATGCTACCATTCTGTTAGCTTTTAATCAACTGGCTATGATGTTTTAAGGACCAACTCCAATTAAAATTGTGTTTTTAAAAAGTTCTTTAGCATTTTTCTGAAGGAGGACATTTATAAAATAATTTAAGACTAAAGCTTCATTTTTCTTTATTCAAATAATGATGGATCAGGAGCAGAAAAGGTAAACGAAAAGGTTCCCGCTCCCTCCAATCAGGAGTCCCTGATGTTCGCCTTTCATCTTCCGTCTCATTTTTAAAACCATTTAAAAATATCACTCAGTTTACAAACTACAAACAATTGCCCTATTTATTATGTCACTCAATAAAATCTCAATCAATATTAAAGGATTAGTGAAAACCATTGACAGGGAGTCGTGTGCACTTACAGTACAGGTCTTGAAGAAGTTGGAGGCATCTTCATGCAGATAAACAGGAAGTGCAAGGAGGAGAAGTGCCCGTCTCATGTTCACGTCACGCTGGTCCTAAAAGAATAAAAAGAAATATCCATTACCTTTGAAGCAAATGCAGAGCAAACACTTCCAATATTTATTTAAGGAACTTTAAGAAATAATAAAATGATACCTTTTCTAGATGTCTATTTCTAGTAAGAGGACAATACAGTGTTCATGGCATGATCCACTTCAGGTCAAAGACCCAAAGTCATTTTTAAGGCAAGTTACACCTTGGCTTCTTACAGCTGTTTACAAATGATTTGTTATCCGTTTTTGAATTATGCACATTAGAAATTCACCTGGAGGTCATAAATCCTAACCAAGCTGGCCAGTTCCTGTCTGTTTTGGTGGACTTAGTCTCAGAAAAGGGCAGCTTTAAGTTACACAAACATGTAAAAACTGCACAATTTCCTCTGACTGCATCTACTCTACATAAATCCATTTCAGATCTTGACAGATGAGTTTTCATGGTTTCAAATGATGGAATGGTGCTAATGCAACATCATTTTATTATTGTAATATACTGTCATAAAGACATGACAATATTCCAAAGTGTCTCCACATACATTGCAGTGGAAACACTTTGGAATATTGGCTATGTAGTGCTGCAGTATTATGTGTAGTACTGCATAGTGCCAAAGTAACAGAACACAACTTGCACCTCCATTCCATAGTGCCACCTTCAGCCTGCAATCTAAATATGTTTAGTTAAATTGTAAATAATTTCAACTCTATTTAGACCTTTGGCTAGTTAAAATGTGCATAAATGTTTCCATGCTGCCGTATAAATCTAATAATGGTAATAGTTCAGGATGGTAATAGTTCAGGATGAATGCATTAAATAAGTATAAACCTCACCCACTGACACCTCTTTTCTGGTGAAATGGTGACTTTCTGGTGAACTTTCTGAAGTTCAGTATCTGAAAAAGTCCAAAAGAGATTTTTCAATGTTAAAAAATGTTTCAATTATATTCTGATCAAAAAACATTTATTGCACTACACAACCTATTGCATTTTTTGTTTTTTTTAAATAGCTCTAGACAAATAACAGACAAGTTACCTGGCTGGCCTTGGCGTCTACCTGGAGGTGAAACACTGAACACTCTGTAGTTCGGTACCTGAACACAACACGAGCACGTTGATTAATTTATTTTTACAAAAACCTTTTTTATATTGGAGATCAGTGATTTATAAAAGCTTAAAGCTGCATTCAAAACCCAATGCTTCCATGTAGCAACCAGGCTTAAAACTGTTGGCGGTAGCTCCTCCCACACAACCGTTAGAGGCTTTGAGTGACATTTTTGGACATGTGTCCAGCAGCAAACTTTAGCCACAGACAGAGGCCTCCAACGCGAATTTCACACGCGGATCACGTTTAGTGTGATTGCAGCATAACAGATCCTACCTCTGAAAAAAAAAAAAACCTCATCACTGTCGTAACTTACGGGCAGAAATGCATTTTGGGTTTGGCTCGCCATACGTCTGCTATGACAAACTAATCATGTATACATTGCCACATTAATCTCTAAAACAATCATAACACACATATGTTTAAACAACAGTAAACCACATTTACGGTAGTATAAGAGCATTTTTAAAGCATTCATTCAAAATAAACCATGAACGATACTTACCAAATTAAATCAGGGCTGAAGACAAGACGGCACCATCAGCGATGAGGCGGATGGAAAAAAAAAACCCGAGGTTGGGGCGTCTTGAAGCGGGACGAAATCGCAACGCTTTGCAGAAAAATAAAATGCTCGACTTTCAATTTCAAACGTCGCATCCTCGCATTCGGCAAATCCAACATGGCCACCTGAGCTAACGTAGAGAAAACGAAAGACCCTCCCACCAGTACGTGATGACGTTATGACGCTACTTCAGGGATCTTAAAATTTTTGAGTGCTACATACAAATAAGCTTTAAAATATTTAGCACTGTTAAGTTAAATTTGAAAAAATCTTGATAGAGCTTAATACTTTATAGTTGAATCAACTACAAAATGACATTTAAGTTGTGTAACCTTAATAGTTATGAGTCAGTACAAGTGATAGGGTTTAGAGTGTGTTCAAAATGGGAGGTGGCGGCCTCTCGTCCAATCAGAGCACGAGAAATCATCTGCCTTCCGTTTCATGCAAAGTGCCTTCCTTTTCATGCAAAGTCACTTCCGTTTCATGCATACTCCTCTCTCACACACACATATAAACTCTTCCTCACACGTACATATATACTTGTCTTTCACATACATACATTCTTTTTTAAGAGTGACAATGAGAGTGAGAATGTATGTATGTGTAAAGTAATATATATGCATGCGAGAGAGAGAATATATGGATGTGCAAGTGAGAATATATGTATGCGAAAGAGAGTATATATGACTGTGAGAGCAAGAATGTATGAATGTGAGAGAGAGAATATATGGATGCGTAAGAGAATATATGTATGCGAAAGAGAGTATATATGACTGTGAGAGCAAAAATGTATGAATGTGAATGGTTCAGAATAAATAATGTCTTATACGGCCCCTCATATGTAACTCTGCAGCAGCACGTCAAGTTCAGCTGGAGAAAAATACGCAGACCTCTTTTTTTCACGGTTGCCATGGTGACTCGTTATATCTGCGCTCCATTGATAATGGCTTCTTATAGTCGCGGTGCGCACGCTCACCTCCGAATCAGTCCACTCAGAGTTGATTGATCTAACTCGGTTCAGCTGCTCTGAAACTGAAAACTCAGAGTTGTTAATCTCTAGATTGACCAACTCAGAGTTCAAGTTCAACCTCAGAGTTGGTTGAACCTCCTTTCTGAAACAGGCTCCAGGAGATGAAAACTTTACAGACTGAAGTGAGGCCAAACATGAAGCAGAAACAGACTTTCTCTATGGCTAATGTTTCCCAGGACAACATGGACTTCATCCTTTATTAAAATTTATCTCAACTTTCTGATTTCTGATCATTCTGAAAGACCTTGTGGTTCACCTGAGGGGAAAATCACAGCAGGTCTGAAAAAAACTAAGATAAAAATGTTCATATACTGAAATGTTCTAATTTACTGAGTGAAAGTGGACAGAAAAGTTCAGAATTACGAAAAGACTTAAGTTTTTAGATGTTAACTCTGTGAAAATTGAGTTAAAAAGGAGCCCAAACCATGGTCCCCCCTCTCCCATGTTTAACACTAGAAGTCCTGGATTTTTCTGACTCTCCTTTAGCCACAAAGAAGCTAACTGGCTACTGAGTTGACAAAAATTAGCATCATTTGATTTGTAAATCGGGCCATTACCTGAGGAATGTCCAGGGAACTGTGAGGTGGGGGTGTGGTTGCTTGTTTGTGTGGGGGAGAGAGGGCTGATTGTGTTGAGATGTTCTGTGGCAGAGGATTGTTCATGTAGGCATGTAGGGTGGGGGAGTTTCTCCATTTGACCCCAGTAGAAGCTTACAGAGGTCAGAACCTTTTTGACTGAGAGAGCCAAAAAACCCATGTAGTTTACAATCTGATCCCTTGAGAGCCTTTTTTTACAGTATAAACACTCTCAATGTATTTTCAACATTGTTGTAACAGAATTACAACAATAACTTACTAATAAAAGAGAGTGTGGGGTGGTGGTGATTGTTTGTATGGGGGAGATCATTTGTCACCAACTGCATCACATCCTACAACCCCGGTCGGCACATCACTGTTGACGAACAGCTTTTCCCATCAAAGACTCGCTGGTGTTTCCTGCAATATATTGCAACTAAACCCGACAAGTTTGGGATCAAATTTTGGGTGGCTTGCGACTTGAAATCCAAGTATATTTGCAATGTCCTCCCATATCTTGGCAAGGACCCCAGTCGTCCCAGTGGGGAGCGACTGTCTGAAAATGTAGTGATGAGGCTGATGGACCCATTCCTGGACAAGGGCAGAAATGTTACCACAGACAATTTCTTTACATCGCTGTCACTTGCGCAACGACTGCTTAGCCGGAAAACCACCATCCCTGGCACACTGTTGAGGTGAACAGGGGTTCCATATGATTTTCTATGATCTTTTCATTATGTATTACAGGGGTTCTATTATGTTGTCTATGTTTTTGTTATTATGCATTTAATGGATTCTATATATGCATGTATATTGTACTGCAGAAAATATGCTTGATTCCTGCCCTCAGTAACAGATAATATGTGCCGAGGTCACCAGTAGGCCTGTTTGTGACTTTTGGTCTCTGTTTTCTTTCTGTACTGGAGTGTTTATGGAGCCACGACACCTGAAATGCAGACTAGAAAAAAACACACCATTCTAATGTCGTATTTTGTATGCTTTCGTCTTCGCTGACTGAATAATAAAAAAAAGCCTTTTTGCCTTGAGGCCAGAGAGAGCGGACAGCCACAGAGCCTAACAGGTCGTGTTTTTCCACCTCTCCCCTTTTGCAAAAGGTTTGAAAATTCATGCAAGACTCTTGTGTGTCTTTTCATTTCCCAACTGCACATTTCATTTTTGGACGTCCTGAACCACCCGAATCTGCGAAGGCCGAACAGGAGGCCAACAAATTGGAGGCACGGACGGGGTGGTTGAGGACGGTTTTTCCTGAGGAATTTGGCCTGGATGAAGGGTTTCTCACGAGTGGACTGACGACACGGGTGCACCCTACGAAGGTAAGCAGAAACCTATTAATCAAATTCTGCATTGGGCGTAGCCAAATCAAGTGTCCGATGTCCACAAAGTGAGTAACTCAGAAAAGTGTAGAATTGTGCATTTGGGAAAATTAGAGTGCTTTGTGAAGAAAGAAATTGAAGTATACAGAATAAAAGTGAAATGAAGTTAAAGAGTAAAAGTAAAGTCAAAATTTTATGGAATAAAAGAAATTAGTGACTAATTGTCCTTGAGGTGGTGGCTCCAACAGTCCTCCGACGGGAGGCTGGTTTACTGGGTTCGAGGCCCGGGGAATTGAGGACCCCCGAATTCTGTCCTTGAGGTAGTGGCTCCAACAGTTCTCTGACGGGAGGCTGGTTTACTGGGTTTGTTGTCCCGGGGAGTTGAGGACCCCCGAAGTACAGAATTGGACAGTCTCAAGATACTAAAGATTGGTGAGGGACCAAAATCGCCAGTAGGACTGAGCGACAAAAACACCATGGTGTTGTAAATAAACGCGTATAGGCTAGTATAGGCTCTGCAGTGTTGTTTGTTCTGCTATGTTGTTTTGGTGTGAATGGAGTGCACGGCTGCGAAGGCCGAACAGGAGGCCAACAACACTCAACAAGATTCGCCGGGAAATTCCTCAATCTACTAGGCAGACCGACCGCGATGAATTCACCACTCAGGTATGTTGCAGGTCTTTTGTTGCTCTATGTTTATGTGTTTCTAATTTGTGTGTGAAAGTGCTATGAAAATAACAACTTGTCTTTATTAGGTATTTTCAACCACTGGTGCCACGCTGACGGTGTATGCGCCCAAAAAGAAGAAGACTACATTCTAAGCAGCATGCACAGCGAGGTTCAGACTGAGGAAACCACTAAAAGGAAGCCAAACACAGTCACCCTGTATAACACCACAAAGTGCGGAGTGGATGTGATGGACCAGATGGTGCAGGAGTACACAGTTCGCAAAGGAACACGGCGCTGGCCAGTTGCTGTGTTCTATAACATGGTTGACATGGCAGCACTAAATGCACATGTGCTGTACCAAGCATGCATCGGGAGGCAGGAGAAACGGGTGGACTTCCTGGTGGAGCTTGCAAGAGAGTTGGCTCACTCATGTGTGGGTGCAAAGAAGGCACAAAAGAACAATTGCTTCGGCAACAACCATCCAAACCCAGCCCTGGAAAAAGACCCACGTGTCAGGTCAAGCATCACTGCAAGAACAATCATGCTAGTATGCGATGTGTTGACTGCTACAGATACACATGTGGCAAATGCAGAAAAGAGATGCCATGGCAGTGCCAGGATTGTGAGTGATTTCTGAAATGTACTCATTGACTTTTGTAATTTGTAAATATGTGGAAAAATGTCAGTTTTTGTACGACTTCTATAAATAAATCTTAGTGAAGGAAAAAAACCCATGTGTGTTGATCTCTCCCCAAGATGACAAAGTGAAAAACAAGTTTCATTGAAGTTGTTCAGCATGGCCCCAGCTATGGTGCATCAGTAAGTGCCTTATTTACATCAGAAAAGCAGCCGTTCACAGCTGCTTTAGGATATTAGCTGAAAGTCTTTTAGTCGATCGACTAACTGGCAGGATTTATAGGTAGAATAGTCAAACGCCTCTGCCTTAGACCTTTTAGTGTTAACAGTTGGTATCAGTTCTTGTGTTGTTATATGATGTTTGGTTTTTCTAAATATGGTTCTGATTCTGAAAGTTCTGCTTTTGCTTAGAAACCTGTTTGTCAGTTTTTATGCAAAAGTAACCTGAGCTGCTCATTTGTTTCTATAACAGCAGCAGCCTCAGTGAACAATGAACCTCTATGGTTGGACTATTTTTAGCACGGGAAGCTGAAATGAAGAAGGAAGAGCCGTCAAACGGTTCTGGACAATCTACATGTCAGCTGTGTTTCTGCATTTCCAAAAAGCGTTCATGAAAAGGTGATTGAACAAGAGTTTTAGAAAAATCCAGTTGTCCTATCATGCACACAGCGAGCTAACGTTCCATCCACAGACACTTATTTCACCCCACCAGTCATCAGCAAGACTTTCAAAATAAAAGATCATTTTTACAACGTTTTCATAAATTTGATGTCAGATTCAGACTGTGAGCCTTCCTGGAATCAAACCCTCGACCTGCCTGTTGTCTACATAGTGAACAGCCACTGCTCCACAGTCAGAGGATCAGGATTGGATCAGGTTTTGTCCTGACATGAAGAAGGGGGCGGGGCTTTTTTTAGATTACACAACTTATGGTGTGTGTTTGTAGGGCGTGTGTGTATTTGCATAGGTGTGACTCACTTCTCTGCAGTTACAAGAAATCACGTGTCTGCAGCTGCAGCAGACAATACGTTGCTGGGTCCTGAAGAGTAAGAGTTTCAGAAATATACGGAGCCCCCAGGATGCCAGTGGTTAAAAAAATCTGATGAACGATGCACACTGACTGATCAATTGTGTTTCACACTGATACTCAGTCGTGCACTAACCCCACTTGGACAGATCTGTGGAAATCTGCTGGGGCTCTATGTGTTTTCATTTCTTGTTTCCTTTTGTAACATAAAGTTTATTTTCCTCATAAGTTGTGTCTGACATTATTTTTAATGTTTATAGAGAGATTTTTCTACAACCCACTTTGTAAAAAGATCAGTGGCTGTTAGAATGAAGCTGCTGCTCCACAGAGAGAACCGTGTCTCTGAGCTGAGACTTTGGACCGCAGTCCTGCTCTGTGTGAGCGATCAGCATCATCAACTGACTCAGAAACACACACTGATTCAGATGATCGTATTGGTAAGAACTACAATTGATGGAAAATACTTTTTTTTTCAAATTGGCAGTTTTTCTGTTCATTTTTATCTCTATAGCAACCATTTTATCTTTTTATCGCCTGAGCACGCTCGGGCTGAGTGAGGATGAACTCAAAACGTACAAGTGTGTGAAAGAAGCCTTTCATAAGCACTTTATAGGCAAAAAAAATGTCATTTATGAGAGAGCACGTTTCAACAGAAGAAGCCAAGAACCAGGGGAGTCCGCTGAATCCTTCATAACTGCAGTCTACAAGTTAGCAGAAAACTGCCAGTATGGGCCACTGCAGGACGAAATGATAAGAGATAGGCTAGTGGTGGGAACACAGTACCAAGGCCTGTCAGAAAAACTGCAGATGGATAGTGGATTAACACTGGAAAAGGCAGTGCAACAGATAAGACAGCATGAAGAGATGAAGAAACAACAACCAGTAGTGAGAGAAACAAATCTTAAGGACACGACAGAAGCTAATGTGGACATATTGAAGTTTAAGAAAAAGACTTTCAAAGACTATAAGTCACGAAAAACTTTTGAGACAAAGGGTCAGAGTGAACATCAAAAAGACTACAAGCAATGTGGGCGCTGTGGCAGATCACCTGCACACTCCAAAAACATTTGTGCTGCGCGTGACGCTACATGCAGGAAATGTCAGAAAAAGGGAGCAGGGAGCGCCACATACTGCCGGCTGTGGATGAAACGTTGGCAAAGTTTGCAGGTGCAACAGTCTTCACAAAACTGGATGCTACAGCTGGATTTTGGCAAGTACCTTTACACCCAGATTCAGTCCCTTTAACTACATTCATCACCCCGTTTGGCCGGTACTGTTATAAAAGATTGCCGTTTGGAATCTCATCTGCACCAGAACACTTTCAAAAGAGACTAACCCAAATGCTGTCAGGCCTGGAAGGAACCGTGTGTCATGCAGATGACATATTAGTGTTCGGGTCCACTAGGGAACAGCACGATAAAAGACTGCACAAAGTGTTAGAGCGTCTTCAGCAGGAAGGACTGACTCTTAACAATGACAAGTGCCACTTTGCTGTAGAAAAAGTCATGTTTCTGGGTCACATCGTCTCTGCAGCGGTGAATTTGCTGTTAGATAAATGTGTAAATATGTGGGAATCAGTCTTTATTTTGTTCTGGACACCACTGGAAACACAAATTCATATGATGGTTTCTCAGATCGCAGCAGCATTTCCGCCTTCAATCATCGGAGCTTCGCGCTCCGCTATGCGAAGGCAGCTGGCGGTCTGAAGAACAAAGCTTGTCCGCGGTGCGTCAGGAGGAGGACCACACAGAAGGCAGACATGCTGCTATGTAGTCCTGAGAAGCTGTGGAAACTCATCAGAAGTTCACAACCAACTCAAAGCCGTCTTCTCTGCCGCTAACACAGTCTGCTCCTGGTGCATGTGTGTGCGTCAGTCAGCCGCCGGACACACGGAGAACGCAGTGACGTCATCGCCCCGCCTCCCCTCTGCTATTGCTTTTTCTAAATGAATATTGTGACAAGTTTCCCAAGGTGGATGTTAAAATGAAAATGCAATCCCCTCTTTGCATTTTCGTTTTAATTATGACACAGATAAAGTGGTTTTAGGTATAAAATGATAAAGCATTTTGAAGTATTGCTTTTTCTTTTTAATTTTGAGTCATTTGATGCAGCTACATTTTGAAAATTAAAAAGCATTTCTATTAATCCATTTTGAATGTCAAATTAGACATTTCTAAATGAATATTGCTACACATTTACCATGGACCTTTTTGAAAATGAAATGTCAAATACCATTTTCTTTATAATTTTAATTAAGTGACAGAAAAAGCTGTGTTGAAGTATAAAATGATAAAGCATTTTGAAGTATTGCTTTTTCTTTTTAATTTTGAGTCAAAAAATGCAGCTACATTTTGAAAATTAAAAAGCATTTCTATTAATCCATTTTAAATGTAAAATTAGACATTTCTAAATGAATTATGCTACACATTTACCATGGAATGTCTTGAAAATGAAATGTCAAATACCATTTTCATTTTCATTTTAATTAAGTGACAGAATAAGCTGTGTTGAGGAAGGAAATGAAAAAGAATTTTGGTGGATTGTTTTTATTTTTATTTTTGAGTCAAAAAATGCAGCCTCATTATGAAAATGAAAAAGCATTTCTGGTTTTGACTTTGCTTTTTATTTATGCTACAGAATCGCTTCCATATTTAATATGTCACATTGTTGTATTGGATTAAAAGAAAAAATAATTAAATGTTGTAAAATGTCCTACAAATGTTTGTTTTGAAATTATACATATTTGTTAAACTGGAAAAAGATAATTATTGGTAAAATAATCTACTTAAGTTAAGATAAATTGTATTTAAGTTTCCTACAATTTAAACTGAGTTGTTGGTTTAATTTTCTTGGTTACAAATTGTTGGTTTAGATTTCATCTTAATTTACTTACCTGGTTTACCTTATGTTTGATTTAAATATGCTGAGCAGTTTATTGATTAAAGGTTTTGTTTTGGTTGTTTAAAGGTCTTTCACCTACTATCCCCACTACTTCCTACTTCCTATTTTCAACAATGTTCAATAACTTCCAACTACTACCATCTACTGCCAACTACTGTTGCTAATAAAAGACTTGGAAAGAGTGAAATCCTTGGTCCAGTCCTGTCCCTTTGCAAGTGTGGGAGCACGCAGTTTACAAATACACTTGACAACTTTTGTTTCTACAAAATGGATAAGCGACAAGACTTTTGTCAGGGACTGTACACATTTTACTTAGTGATATGACTTTTTTTGTCACCAATCACCCCCCCCCCACGTGGACCATCTGCACGCTAACCAAGGTTTGCCTTGACGTTGGCACGAGCCGACGTCAAGGCAGCAACACAAACCTCAGTCAACTTCGAAATGTGTGTGTATCCCTGTTGATGTATGTCTGCTCCTGCTCGAGTTGTGCTGGAAACCTAATTTCCCTGGAAACCCAATTTCCCTCAGGATTAATAACGTTTACTATCTATCTACCGCCTGCATGAATCACGACTCAACGGAACTTGGACTTACTCTGAGCTAACATCCTAAGGTTCCCCTCGATGTCACCAACTCTGGCCCCCGGATAACACCTGACTGTAGCCGCTGGGAGCTCCACGTTTCTAACTTCAGAAGAGCCTATAACCAGAGTTGAGTGTTCAGCGGGTGTGTCGCTGAGGGGGGAGAACCTATTACTAACGTGGAGTCTCGGGTGCTCTAAGTCTTTGCGTTTAGCACTATGTTTCCTCCCAACCGGTACAAACCCCTGACTGTCTCCCGGCTGCTGGGAGGGCGCTGGGGTGCTAACTAAGTTAGTAACGACCTGGCTAGCCGGCTTAGCTTCCACTGTGCGGAGCCGCGCTTCTAACTGCTCCAGCCTGGCCTCCAAGTCTAACACAAGACTACACTTAACACACCTACCGCTATCTTCACTAAAGGAGGCAGGGTCATCACTAAACATATGGCACATGGGGCAGGAGAAAGGAGGAGAGGCAGAAAGAGTGGTGGCCATGCTAGGTTCTAAGCTAAGGCTAGCGGTGTTTAGGTAAAGAGAAGTGGTCTATTTAGCAAAATGAGAAAGTGAACAGCAAGCGGTTTAACAGTGGTGAATTCGCTATTAAAAGGTACTAGATGTGAATATTAACCCAGATAACCCTTAGAGTAAGCAATAGTAGTCAGGCTATGCCAATCAAGAGAGCAACAATCAGACACGACTAGCACTGGAATACGCTCACCCGGAAACGACGTCACATGTTGATGCAAGTACAGAAGCTGGAGTTGGCTAACTGCCTGACACGTGTGTGGAGCTGTTTTTTTTCTTCCCCGACTGCTTCATGGAGTGGACTGATGCATGTAGCGTAATTTGGAACACTGAAATGAAATGTTAAAAAAATACTAGTGCGTCTATGTAATAATTTACTCACTTCAATGTAATAACTTAGATAAACAGTGCAGTAAAGAACCAAATATATCAAATGGCCTTCTCACTGCAAATTACAAGAACAGTGGAAATAAAAATGCACAATGTTGTGTTTTAATGAATTTTACACTTTATTATTATTTTATTATTGAGGCGAAATATGATCTTTCAGTCAATCGATATATGATCATTGGGTTTTACAGTGCTGGTAGTCCTGTTCATTTTCTCTCCTTTTTTATTAGCAACGTCTAAGATGGCTGACTCACAATCTTTATAAATATAGCAGAGTGTGTTAAAAATGCACTTGGGAGCAATGTTGTGTTGCTCTGAAATGCAGAATAATGTTGGATTTTAAGTTTTCTAACCAAAATAAAGTCTAAAGCTTACTGACATAAGTTCTGGAAAAACACACATGTGCTTTGACACAGGGGCTTTATCTCCAGTGTTTCCATTCTTTTTATTCCAGTAACTATTCAAGAGTTGACACAATCCCAGTGGATTCTTATGTGGAGAAAGCAGCCTCACACTGAGATGCAGCGCTGCATCTCAGTGTGTTTCCATAAACTTTAGGGTAAGAAACCCTGAACAGAGCCCACTGGTGGAAGCCGGGGAGGAGGGTGGGGCGACGAATGCAGCGCTGCGGTAAGAAAGAGAATGAACGGCTGCACACCTGGACTTCAATAGGACGCTGAACAGGTGAGTTCATTAACTACTGCCCTAGGGGGGGGGGGAGAGACTGCCAAATTTGGCTGCCTGAAAGGCGAATTCATTCGCTATTTTCTGTCTGACTTCAACCATGAAGGGACTTGAACCCTCAACCTTCTGATCCATGAGGCCACATGGTCTGAGAGAACATCCAGGTCCAGCTGCAGGTGGAGGACAGCATCATCCAGCCGTCACAGACTGGGGGCGGAGCCTGGAGATGACTGCTGAAGGTCAGAGGGCGGAGCTTCATCAGGATGAAGGTGCTGCTTGGATTCTGCTTTGATGTCCGTCTGTTCTCAGTCCCTTCATGGCTGCTGCTCAGAGCTGTTTCTGGATCTTTCTGGAGAATTCCTGTCTTTACTGATCCAAATGTGGATTTCTGTTTTTCTTTGGACTTTTCTTGATTTCAGGCTTTTAGCTTTTGGAACTTTCTTTGTTTCTCTGCTTTAACTTCCAAACGGGTTTATCTAAGACAATCTGATTGTTTTTCATTTGACTTTCTAGGAACTTTCTGTTTCATCTTTGAGGATTTGGACTTTTGAAAGACTTTTAGCTGCAGTTTCATCCTTTGAACCAGATGGATCTGAATCTAGAGTCAAAGATTCTAAGGAAATCCTGGATTCACAGACATTTGATTGAATTTCTGTCTGGATCAGAAACCAACAGCAGACATTTCAAGCCGTCATCTGTTCCTAATGTTCATTCCCCGCCATCATTGAAAGCTTTTGGAATAGTCCCTAAAGCCAGCGATGGGGCCGCTTTGGAGCCTGAACTCATCACTCGGTGTCACGGTGGCAGAGAGATGACAGATCCCAAATCTGAGGCTGAAATGATCACGTCCTACCAGCTCCACTCTGGATTTGGGACCAGAAACCTTTGAAGATGTTGGAGCATTGTTGGAGAATAGACTGACAACATTTGTTTGGAGGAAAGATTGACCTTTGACCC